>JAJHPJ010000082.1:0-31068 GCA_026724395.1 Theileria sp. buffalo | reverse complement strand
GGAAATCAAGTGTAGATTCGTTCAAATTTGAATACACATCTGGCTTTATTAGTCTTAGGTACAGTTGAATTATATCCAAGTTTCTACTGTAACATGGGAAATAACCCCTGTGATATTCACATTTCTGGATGAAATCAACTATCATCTCATCAGTAAACATCTCCATAAATGTAATAGGTTTTAATCTTTTACATTCACTTCCTAATCAAAATACTATACGTCTACGAAACCTGTAAAGTCTGAAATTCTATTTCTAATAACTTCTTGAAGTGGTTTCAATAAAATAGTTTCTGATATTCCCAACTTAGCAATTGAATTTGCGGCCTTGAATACACTACATTTTCATTAATTTTACCTTAATAATGAAGTTGTTTCTCAATATTGGCCAGCATAGCATCATGTCATACATATCATCATATAACCTCTGATCTCTTATATTTATTCTTGACAAAGCCTGTTTCAATTTAAACTTATATAAAGTTACTTGGAACATGAATACAAAATGTTTTGGCTTCATTTCATACTTCCTTGAATAGATCATACTAAATTCAATTTGATATTTTAATCTTACTCGATAAGATTATTTATTTTTGACGAATTTATTTTTGTTATTGAAATTGCGTGAAGGTATCTTAACAACGTGTTGAAGTTTACTTTTCTATTGTAAGATAAAATTCGTTCAATAAATGAATCCCAAATTTCTGGTTTTATAAATTTCTCTAAGACATTTTAATTAAATTGAATTTAACCTCTTTGACTTAACTTTGCTTCGTTCATCATTACAAACTTCATGTCAAATGGACTCAGGGATTTAATTTCATCAGTTGTTGGTGATTGGTATCCTTCTTTAATCCTAAGACTATTTCATTTATTATATTTTACCAGTATTTGTTAGGTGATATTCTCGTTCTGTTTCCAACAGGACTCACTGTGCTCTTCATAATTTCATCTTCAATTGTTTTTATTTTATCACTCAGCCCTTTATAATTAAATTAAAATTTATGTTTACCATCAAATATTCTTTCTCTATCTTTAAAGTATGATTTGTAGTAATCTTCGTTTGACTTATCGTATATATTCTGAAAATTGTTATTGAATTCCCTTCTTACTTTGTCTTGAAATGTTAATTTATCCTTTTTGTTATTTCTAAAATAATTTTAAAATTATATGAAACAACCTTTCTATTAATTTGTCATTCGGATATGATAACACTTTTGATTTTTCAATCATTTTCTTGTAGTTTGGTAACTTTGTGTGCTCATCAGTAACAGATGTGTTAGTTTTATCATATAGATAAAATCCATCTTTCTTTGATGTAACATATTTGTTAGCCTAATTAATTTTTTTACAAGTGAACTAATAACCTCGTGTGGTTTTAATTTTTCATACTGTGTTTTATCAATTAAATTTGTTCTTTTTGTTGATAGAAACTCCTCTCGTGATAGAATACCTATCCTCGATACAGAGGAATCATCCATGATATCAACCACATTGTTTTCATTATATAAT
Organism: Theileria sp. buffalo; assembly: GCA_026724395.1. Classification (NCBI taxonomy): domain Eukaryota; phylum Apicomplexa; class Aconoidasida; order Piroplasmida; family Theileriidae; genus Theileria; species Theileria sp. buffalo. The sequence goes on along the minus strand of JAJHPJ010000082.1, from coordinate 29,559 downwards.
ACAGGTTTAGGATAATTTTTGACTGTTACAAATGACTCTGATGTTGTAATTTCATCATTTTTAACACAATTATTTGATTCACTGAATTAAAAATTAATAAAATATAATGCAATACCTCGAAAAACTTCTAAAACATTCGTAAAATAGTCTTTTGTTGATTTTTTTTGTATTAAAATTACAAAATTCTATGCAAGAGAATGAAACTCTAAATAACATCATTTTTTGTGATTCTAAAACATTTTATTTTACATAATTTAAAAATATTAACGTTTGTGCATTAATTTACAAAATAAATTACAAATTTGAAAATTTTATAAAAATGTGTAAGGCAGGTAGTGTTGGAATTTAATATTAATGAATATAATAAATTATCTTTCTTATATTACAGACTTAAAATCTCTTCCGGGTTATTTTCAGACCTTGCCAATTTCAACTTCTCAAAGAGAAGACTTTCGAAATAATCATACATTGGTTGTGTCGTGATTCCATTCGGAAATTTTACTTCATTCGTATTCACACCTTTAAACTTATAGGCATTCTTCTTTACATATTGGTTAAAGATTCCTTTTATATTTCTAAAAAGCCCTGTTCTATCCACCACTTGATCTTTTGCATTTATACACCCAATTGTATACCCTTGCAACCCAAATTCCATGATTAATATTACGGAAACTAAATTGATGGATATCAATAAGGATACTTACCAACATCAAACACCTTAATTACGTTTCTGAACATTAACCTAGCATGCGCCTGGGATAATCTCACGATGCTTTCTATGGTTCGCACTGTTGGCCCACCACCATATTCCAAATTGAATGATACTGATCGAATCTCAGCATAATATCTATCAATTATCACTTGACACGAAGGAGTCATTGTAGGCATTAAGTTTTCCCTAACAAATTGGATATAATTTTTCATTGTGTTAACAGAAGACCAGTCTAAATTAGAATTCTCATCATTGGTCATGTTATTCACCCTCTCATTATCATCATCAAGGAGAAATTCGACTATATCCAACTCTTCTGTTGAATTATCTGTCATTACAATGATTAAATCGAATCTTGTTAGAAGAGGTAAAGGCGTGTTAATATTGATTATTTTGACCTCATCGTGCACTTGATCTTCTTGCTTCCTTTTATTACTTTGCTTAGCAAATTTATAGTTTGAAGAAGCAATTATGGTACACTGACAATTCAGTGTACACTTTAATCCAGACTAAAGGGATGTTAAATCACTACAAAATACCTTTGCTACCGAAATCACTTGTTGTTCCATAGCCTCGTGTAAACATGATTTATCATCATTTCTTATCTCTGAAAATTCATCAATACAACAAATTCCCCCTGATGCTAAAACTAGAGCACCTGCTGCTAACATACTATCTCCTCCGTCTCTTACTATTGTACAGGTTAGGCCAACCGATGTACAGTTAGTACCTGAACGCAAAAATTACTGTACGAAACATACCTATTACAGATACATGTCTGTACGAAATTTCAGTTGCGTACTCTAATAAATGTGATTTTCCTGTAGCAGGATCACCAACAAATAGGATATGACACTGTGTTCTCGTTCCTACAATTGTTATATAATCATTACGGTTTTCTTACTATTTCCCTTTTTCTTCACACCTTCAAAAACCTCATCTCTGTTAAACTTGTTAGCTTTGGATGATGTATTGAAGTATTTGGCCCATCTGTTATGGTTTTCATCAAATTTATCATCGGTTGAGAATCCGCCTAAAAAGGATAATTAAAGCATTTTTGTACCTATTAATGTTAGGATCAACGCTAGTTTTGCATTATCAACATTTAACAGATCAGTGCAAATGGAATTGATGATAATATTTCTTGAGGATATTTCATCATTTCTGTGATAGTTCCAAAAGTCTTCATATGAGTTTGCTATGCATTAATATAATCATAGTTGGTTCATACCTTGTTGGTATATCACATTGTTAATCCCACTTATTGCCTTCCAATTTACACACTCAATGTTATTGGCATCAATGAATAATTCAGATTCACACCTATAAAGGTTTAAAAGAAAACAATGGGAGTACCTTTCGCCATTTTTCACTCTTGACCATCTTCTTCTAACGAAGCCTGAGACATGAACAGTATCGCCCGGGAAGCATGTTCCACAAATTTCTTTTCTCAGAACCACTGGAATTGCTGATATTGAGCTTATGTTACAATCAGAGTTAAAGATTGATTGACACCTGAACATGATAGATAATATTGTTGTTAACATTGATGATAATGATGTGATGACGAGGGTGATTACCTTATTTCTTGATAGTCGGATCGAGAAAAATAAGTTCCCTTTTCAAACGTTGATCCAGGACATCTTTGCTTAGGATATGTTCCTATAAACAGTTTTACTAATCGAAAATACCTTCTTGAAAATTTGGGCACCTGAATTGGTTTGTATACAAATACGATTCGCATGAAGCTTTGGATACAAAAGACTTGAAGCAGGTTTTACAAATATACTCACGCTCATCTTCAATGATACTCATTACACCTAAGATATAAATAAATGTATTTGAAGTACCTGAAAGGACTACTGTACAGGTTAAGACTACCAGGTTTCCAACATCATCATCGACGATCTCACTGACTGAATTTCTCAACACATCGGGGGTTGGAGGTATGTTTTTCAGTCTCGCTGAAATGTGAAATCTGAACTCATTCTCCTTATTTTTCGTCAACTTGTCATAAATGTACCCACTTCGACAGATGAATGAATTGTAAATGTGAGTTTTGACGTCATTTGCAATAGTAATACACACATCATTCGGCATTGATTTGCATACTTCCATTAATTTTTCAACTTCTTTTACATTATGGCGTTCATACATAGTTTCAATATAGGTGAAGAAATATGGTATGATAATGTAATCGAGGAGTATTAGGATTAATTGGGGTGCTAGGAGCAAATCTGAGCCCAAATCAGGAAGTTTTACTAATAATTTTGTGACGTCAATGAAGAAACTCTGGAAATTATTGGCCTTTATATAGTGTGAGTTGAATTCATCATCCATCATTTTGGTTATATCACTTAGTTCTGAAGAACCTATCATAGTCTCGTATATCCCTAAGTCATCTAATGCTGATTGGTTGTCGAAAGTATCAAGGATGTTGCTGTTAGATTGTGTTTTTAACTTGATATAATCAAAATTGCTGCTAAATGGTGAATTAAATACATTGTTTTCATCATTATCGTTCGGATATTTGGGCTTATAAGTGTAACTTGAAGATTGTTGACTTGTACTTGATTTTATCAAAAACTTTTCATTTGATGGTTTAACTGATAAATAATTAACACATTGTTTAAATGAATCATAGTCGTTCGAGAAATAATCCAGAAAGGTATCCATATATTCAGTTAGTGGAGTGCTCAGTATGTTACAAATAAGCTTCGATTTATATTCCAAGTTCTCCTCTGGTTTACCAAAAGGTTGGAATTTTTTATCGAGTATAAAAATATCATTAGAATTATGGTTATCATTGGATGTGTTGTGTTTTGAATATGAATTACCCTTTCGGTAGTATCTCGACATAGTTGCATCTCATTACAACTATATTTATTCACACATTTTATAAATAATTTTATAAATACATTTGTAATATACTCAAGGATACTGCGATAAAAAATTTTTAAAATATTCTTAAATTAACATCTACTTTGAGTGGAATCCCAACAAGACACAGGAAATAATATATATCATGAAAATTAGCATATTAATTTTTTGGAAATATTTTTCTTAGTTTATTAATTACTCGAATGTAACTGGAAATGGTCTCATTGCACATATTTTCCAATGATGGGTCGATCTAAAAACAAGTTAAATAGATTATAGACATACTGAATTTAAATATTTTTCTGGTGACAGCTTTTTTATATTCTTTGTGTTCCCATTCCCCTTTATTTCTTCGAATTTTATTTTATTTTTCAATTTATCACAGTAATCTATGTATGTGTCAGATTGAATAAAGAGGCTGAGCTTGACGTCTAAAAATAAATTATTCCATTATATACTACCTATATCGTTAGTTTTCTGCCTTTTGTTTGTATATCTATTAACAAAGTTTTGAGTGGAAATAGGATATGGAAGAATTGATGCGAGTTGTAGAATCTCAACCAGCCTGATAATCAATTATGTGAAATTAACTTACTTCGATGAACAAGCCTTGCTTTCCTTACATACTGACCATATTTTATCTTTAGATGGTATTGTAGATTCTTTTGTAAATAATTTAAATAATCCGAGTCCGTTTTTTGTGTTTGCATATAAGATATTGGGGTCTATAAGTTTTGACTCGAAACATATCTTAAGAGCCACCACATATCTCAAAACAAGAAAAGCAGATGTAGGATCCTCAACAGTTATTTCTCTTACATTTGAATCCATTATTGCCATCCTATATATAAACTCTAATACCCACAAGCCGAATCCCTTTCCCCAGTAATTAGGAAATATCAAGAACTGTGATATTCTTAATCTGTCATGATTTAATGTAAAAAAATAATATGCAGTAACCATTCCAATTATTGAGACATTATATTGATTTCCTGATTGGTTGAGTTTTTTTGATAAATGTGTCCTTTTGTTCTTAAAATGTACCATATCGGATATCGTTCCAATTGGTTGTTGCATGATTTTTAACCTAATACTTTGGGAATTCATTTCACCTGATCTATTCAAAACACATTTCTCGAACTCTTCGTTGCATGTTAGTAAATTTGATATAGCGTTTGTTGTATTCTTGTACTCATCATCAAATGAGTCATAAGTGAATATAATCATTGGTATAAAAACAGACCACCTTGAATCTGCCTTAATATTAGAAGCACCTTCTATGAACCAATGATAAAACCACTCTAATCTTCGATGAAGAATGTTAAAATTCTCTTGAATGGCAAAATTTAAACGATCGTATGTTGATTTTCTAGGGCTTTTATGCTTATCTCCGTTTGACTTATTTATGTATTTTATTATATCGTAAATCAGGCAATTGTCAAAATTGCCTTTATGTGAAATGTTTATATAACACTCGTCATATAACTCAATGTCAAAATGGTCTTTTTCTAGTGTGTTTTTAAAATATATTGACTTATCTGTCAGCTCTGGGAAGTAAGAATCTTCACTTGAGTTTCTTTTATAGTAGATTTTCAAATGAGCTGATCCATTAGGTGAATTATTGGGTGTGTTAGATTCTTCTTGAAAGACACAGTATCTTAATTGGAAAATCAATGAATTATCTAGAGGAATCTCAACTATAATACGGCCTGGAGGGATATATTTTTGTGTTCCTACTGAACGCATATATAATAAGTGTTTAAAAGTTGATTCGTCTAATATGAGAGTGTGTTCTGGAATTTTTGAAAAAATCGAGTTATATATTGTATACAACGACTTCCTGATTTCAGAATCTTCCTTTGACATGTACAATTGACCAGAAACCTTTATAAACAACTCGTATGTGTCGACGATATAATACACGTCATATCGTACCCATTGTATTGCAGAGGTCTAGATTAATTATTTAGAAAAATCAATTATTTATCAAAAAATTGTGTTAACTAATATTAGATATATATTTGTATGACACGACTTACGTTTAAATCATTGTGAAAAAAATGATGAGTGTAGTATGGAGAGAACGAGTATGTGTTTTTAAGGTAATTGTCAAGGTTTTCACATGGGTGGAACATCACAGTAAACTTCTCCATTGTTTTTAACGAAATACATAATATATTTCGGCATTTAGCGTTTTAATATAATTTTAATTAATTTATAGTATTCATGTATTAGATAAAAAATGGTATTTAATTATAGATTTAATACTATTGCAACGTGTGTCGGTAAACACCATCACTGAATTTTCCAATACATTTATGTATCAACACATCTGCCTAAATGTGTATTTTATATAGTCATTATATTAAAATTAAAATGTCTTATTTATGTATCCATCACATTCGTATGTGGAAATGTTAGAATCTTCGTTTGAAATTGTTCTTGTGGTAGAAGTTTTTCACTTGGTCCATCGACTTCCCATAAGGAGCCATTGCATGATATAGCTTAGACCAATCCTTTCCATATGTTTTAAATGTTTCATTATATTTTTCCTTCTCCTCTGAGGTCCATTTTCCTTGTCTTCTCTTCATTTTACTCTTGTGGGTATACCTGAATGATCTTGGAGAGTCATATGCATATTTAATAGTACTCAGCACTTTTTTCCTCGTGACCATACCCTGATATTGAGGTGTGTTGTCATTTGTTTTACTATGTAGTTCCATATCATGTAATTGTTGTTCATCTTTCATAGGGTTAATTTGCATAATATTCTCATTATATGTAGAATTTAATGCCAATATCTGTGGCGATAAAGGTTCTTGGATTAAGTGATTTTGGTCATCAAATTGATATAAAATCTTATCTACATTTGATAATGTTACCTTCTTTTGACCTCTATATCTATTATTGAAGAATGACTCTGAGTTAATGGATACTATCATTGACTTTGCAATGTCACTTTCGATATCAAATTCTTCTTTAACATCCTCTCCATCTTTTCCATCCTTTTTAAAGTTATAATCAAACACGAAGCACCCTTTTCTTGTTTGTGAAGTTGAATCATCCGATGCGTCATATGCCGGGAACTGAACGTACTTTCTGGTTGTCATTGATAAATATTTCTTAGGTAAAAAGTATCCTTCTGCTATGTTATCTAGTGTATATTGGTATTCATCTTCTAACTCTTTACTTGGGTCAAAATGCTGTGTGTACTGCATATCATATTCATGTTGGGAGTCTACACATCCTGACCTCAACATATAATCAGAAACGTAGTTGTATGGCAACTTATTTCTATTATTGAAATCCTTAACCAAGTCAGTATTACAGTCTTCTAACATATTTTCAAGTGAATCTAGAATGCAGGCTTCTCTTCTTAGGTTTTTGGTCATGTCGAACTTCCCTTTATTTCTGAATCTTAACTCATGTAACTTGTTCTTCAACTTCAACCTGTACTTGAATCGGTAATAAAAGTCTATGCAGTCAGCGACCTTTTTATTTTCTAGGAATTGAGCAATTTTAGAAAAATTCTTTGGATGCATTAGGTACTTTTCAGTGAATATCTTAACTTCTGCCTTGGTCCAAACTTGCGATACTCTGTAGTTCAACTCATCTTCGTCATGTTGCTGATTTGACAATTTATTCTTCCTATCATACACTATCAGGTTATCCAATTTGTAAAAACTGAGTTCTGGACATTTCATTGCTTTATATATTGGAAGTGACTTGAAATCATGTATATATTCTAATGGTTCCTTCAGGGAATCCATAATCGAGTGGGTCCAACGTAAACTTGGCCCTGTCAAATTACTAAAGAATTGTACCAGATATGCACTGGACCGTACTCCAATATCAGTTTCTGCAGGTTTATTAATATTTAATTCTTCTGTTTGTTTTCTTCGTGCTCCTTGAGTCGACCTTTGCCTTGATCCAATGTTTAATGATTCATTCACTTCATCTTCAGTTTTATGGTCTAATTGACTGAATTTAACTTTTTTAAAGTTAATGTCACCAATTCCATATCCTTGTACATTAAATGGGGATGTTGTTCCCTGATTTGTGTATGGATAACTTATGTCGTTACGGTTATATCCTGCTGGCAAAGGTATGAACACATCTGGAAGATCAATAGCTCTTACTGGCAACACTCCCCATGAAAAAACATCAATTTTGTTTTTGTCAAATTTCTTTATCTTTTTATTCCAGTACACTTTAAACTGTTCATACAGATCTCTCTCGTTTGCGATCAGATCATTTCTTCTAAGGATCCATGATTTCATAAAGTTAAAAACATTCTTTAATGATCTCGGAACTACATTATATTCAGAAGATATTCTTTCGTTGTTATATTCATTTTTAATTAATTGATCTTCAGATCCTTGGAAATTTAAAATCTCCATTGGATTCACCCACTCGAGTTCCCATGGTAATATTGTTGATGGTACATACGGCAGATATAATGCTATTTCTACGTATGAGTCACGCTTCCCATCAAATGAAAATGATTCACTGTTTAATTCAATTGTTTCAGTCTGAACATGCGATGTATCAATCTCCATTGCGTCAAAACACATATTAGATTTAAGCAACCTTTCATTATTTTTTAAATTTAAGTTTAATTCCTTCTGTTCTTTTTTAATAATTTCAACAGCATCCCAGAAGGTGAAATCATTGATAAACTTAAAGTCATTCAATTGTTTAGTGCTTACATTAACTTCATCTTCAGTCATTAATTTTCTCTTATTATTAAGTGCATCATAATCACAATCATAATCCTTAATTCGATTTTCTTTTTTATAATTAATATCGAGTTTGCAAGTGAATGGAACCTTTGTTTTCATGGTTAGAGGAAGGGAGTCTAGTTTAATTCTTAGAATAAATCTTTCTTGCACAACGTTTTCATTGGTGTATTTATTTTCAACAGAATCAAAGTTTAAATTATTTGTCTCAACTTCATACAACGAAATCGACTCATTACATAAATAATCGTGTGTATTAACTTCATTTATTGCTCTATCCATTACGTGTGAAGGGTCATTACTACATTTACAATAACATGAGCAGCTGCCCAGAACATTTTTAAGTAGATCAACTGTCGCCAATTTAGTTTCTACTGAGAAATTTATATTCTTGTCATCTAGTGGTTTATGTTGCACATGACTTGTGTACATCAGGTTTTGGTCTGTTGATTTAAGGCATGTACAGCACTTCTTACAGCAATATCCATTAAGGCATGTATATTCTGTAAACTCACTCCACTCTGGTTTCGGTATTCTAATTTCTGCGATTGCTACCTTGCACACATCTTTAATAAATGATATCGTTGAATCCAACTGTAGTCTTTTATTTTGTTGCATAATTTCGTACGGAAGAGTACTATCACTTGTCCAAGTTCCTATTTTTGCCATTCTAAATGGATCTGAATCTTTATTTTTATCATTCCAAACATAGCATCCGGATGATGAATCACATTCGGTAATAACACCGAATTCATTTAAATAATTTGATGTAGAGCATTGACCATTAATGCATTTAAATCCATTAAAGAATGTTGTTGCTGGGCTTGTACAGAGAACGTATTTATCATTACTTGGACTAGAATCGTCACTATATTGTTCATTTGAATATTTAAGTACATTATATAAATCATTTTTAAAAAGCCTCTTTAGTCTCTTTACTCCGTAAGTGAAGTCGATATATTGATTATAACTATCATTCGAGTTTGCAATTGTATAATCCGTTTTGAGTAATCCTTTTGAATAATTAAGCGAAATCAAATCATTATTTAGTGTTGTTAGTATATTTTGAATTGATAAATTAATTTTCTTTAAGTCATCAATATTAAATTGTTTTTGTTCAGAATCAGATAATTGTCTGTCATGGTTGTAAAATGACTCATACATACGTTGTCTCGTCGTTATAACGTAATTCAATATGTTCTTCAATTCGTTCAACATATCTGTTTCAATGGCCAAATTAGAGTTCTTAAGCTCATTAATATAATTCATGTATTCGACATGTAGTGCTGGCAGTGTGTAACACTGTAGTTCAGTATCTGGTTTTTGTAATTGTGAATCTTCGGTTGAATCTTCATCTGTTGTTGAGGATTCCTTATGTTCTGATTCCAATTCCTCAGTTTTAACTTTACCTCTTCTTTGACGTTTATATAACCTTTCTGGTAGTGAGATATGCTCAAATACTTCAGAGAGGGTCTCATTCATGGGAAATAGCCTTCTCCTTTCGTTAACTACGCTTTGGTATCTTCTTTTGTATGGATTTGAGGAATATTCGTTGTGAACCATTAAATTGTATAACGACTTTTTCATCCCATTTTTAACATTATTTATTTGTTTAGAATTGATGGGTGAAGGATATGGAGAGTCATATGTAATGTCATAGTCTGAACTATAATCATTACTTTGAAAGTGGTTCCGAACATTTTTAATTTCATTTTTGATGTCTCCATACTTCAACTTCTTCCTGAATTGATTTGGGTAGTGAATATCATATGATTTTATCTTAGTGAATGTGTTGTTGTTATAACCATACGGTAGTGATATTAATGATGCTGAGTTAAATCTTAATGACGATAATGATGACTGATCAACAAAAGATGCGTTAGACTTTTTAGTAACAGGCGTGCCACAAACTAGATTCGATGATCGTCTTCTTATTGACAAATTATTACTATATGATTTATGTTCGTAGTCAGATGAATCAGATAATCTATTTTGCGGAGTAGTTGTATTATATTCAACATTATCTTCATAGCTTACCGCTTTAGTTAACAACGATTCATTATTTATGTTATATGAACTTTCATCATTATAACTTGAAATTTTAGATGATTGAAGTGCAAATTGATTGATTCCATCAATTTGCCGATTAAGTGAGGTTGAATGATATAGAGGGTAGTTTTCTGGATTAATTAAATCATTAAAATCGGTTTTATTACTTTCAAATGATGAGGATGTAGTATTAAAAGTCGAATCTTCATCATCTATTGTATTGTAGTTAGAATCAGAGTAATAAGGTGTAATAAAATTATCTTTATTTGATTGATCAGAATCTTGTTCATTCATAGATGTTTATTAAATTATATTAGTTTATCGACATTTATGTTATAATAAAAATTAATGATAAACAAAAAGAAGTTTGATTAAAAAATGAGAAATATTATTTATATGTAATAAAAATTGAAATAATCCGAAAACAATATATTAAAAATATAGAAGTATGAAATAAAAATATATAAATATAAAAAATGAATATATATAGAAAATGGTTTATACACTATATTTATAAAAATATAAAACTCTAATAGAAAAAAAGAACAAAGTGGTTCCAAAAAATCTGAAAATTATTTAATAATATTTTAAAAAAATTAAATATAAATGATATATTACCTTTCCATCAACTGAAATGGATCTACAGAATCCGTTGATTTCTTCATTCATTAATAATGAGGTATTAGAATTTTGCAACATTTCAATAAATTGATTCGAATCAAATGACCAATCATTTTCCTAAAAATTTAATAAGTTGATTTTGACAAACGTTGATAAATTTTTTTGAAATTGACCAGAATATGTTTAATTCTCCATATCTCCAGGTTTTAAATGAGTCGAAAAGATCTGTAAAGTTATTTTATATAAATAATCTACCATTTAATTGGCATTTATCACATGCGTTAATCGACGTTAGATGAACTAGTTCTGATATGATGGTGTTCGGAACATTCTCCATTTTTAGGGCCTTTACAAAATGGCCGTATGTTAATAAATTATTATCAGCAGGATCAACGGATAATAACAGTGTGTTCATTAATTTATTTAGTTTGTTAATATAAAAAATCTTGTTTGATTCAATCAATGTGCATAATTTTCGATATGAATTAATGTTCATGAGAGCCTAATGCAATTATCTAATAATTATATAAAATACTTTGAGGTTTCTTGTCAAATGTGTAGTGTTGACATGTTTATTGGTGATATTCGTACAATTAAACCAGTGGTGTGATAAAACATCAAAGGATGAAGGTCTTAAAGTAGCATCATATGTCAACATATAATTTATTAAATCTTTTAAATCACAGTCAATTTTGAAAAGTTTAGAATTTTTTAAATATTCTGAAAGGTTATCTAGAAAAACCTCCCTTTTTACATTATTTAAGGGAAAGTGCCCTAATAATAATATTAAAATAATGATTACCTGTTGTTAGAAATAATAATATTATTCCTGCTGACCAAACGTTACTTTTTGCTGTAAAACTATCTGCAACAACCTCAGGGGCTTGGTGTAATTTAGATAAAAATGATCGATGTTTGTATTTATCAAGGGATTCAGTTAGGCCTATAAGAAATATAAATGATAGAATGTACCGTAATCTCGAATCTTTATTTTGGGTAATTCACTAGAATCATCAATCATGACTTTATCAATTGCCAAAGTTATGTGGATTACATTGTTGCAGTGTAAATAAACCAGTGCTTCAACAACTTGAGTAAACACATTATGAACAAATGCTAATGAATAAACAAAATCACTAGTTTCAAGTGAATTTAATTTATTCAATAATGATAAATCAGGACAGAACCTATTAAAAATTGAGAATATTAAACATACTCTGTAATAATGTAAACACAGTTGTAGTCATGGTATAACGATAGATATTTAACAAGATTTTTATGATCTAGTCTTTTAAGCGCATCGAATTCGGAGTATATTTCATGAAAAGGGGGGAAGTCTGGCGTTTTGGAATATATTTCGACAACTCTTAATTCGTCGGATTCTAATTCTTTTGCGACATATTTGTTACATGACCTTCCAGGTGAGAGTCTCTTAATAAATGAATAGTAGTCTGAATGTGTTTATAAGAAACATAAATACCTGAAATGTTTACAAACTGTTGAGATTGATCATCGTAATTGTTTAAATACATGTTTGAATGGTTGATACGATATTGAGGTTGATAATATAACTCAATAGCACGTCGTAAAGAGTGAAGAATCTCCCAATACTAAAGAATAAATAAAGTTATAATATTTACCAGTAACGAAAATGTTCTGAAGTCCAAAAGAGTGTTAGAATTGACATTATAAACATCATAAATATGCTCAATAGGGATTTCTAAAACAAACTGTTAAGTTTAAAAAATACTGCTAAGACTCGGAAGATGCAATGATTGAATCAAATGTAAAACCACATTGTTAAAGATATTTAGTGGCATATAACTTTTTCCATATTTCTAAATAAAAATATAAATGTTAGATAAAACCTTGAAGAGTGTCTTGGCTGATTCTTTGAATTGATCCAATGAAGATGTCCAACAAAAGATATTTAACAAATGTGAAGAGTATGGAGATCTAAATTCTGGAAGTAATCTTATAGAATAGCCATTTTTATGTGGATGTGAATTAATGTTAAATTTGTTAAGTGAAAAATCAGAATTCATGCATTCTCTAATAAAGTCTTTATATTCCTTTTCATTTGAATTGGGAAGATTAAAGGAAGATTTAGGTTTGGAATTAGAACTAGGATGTAATTTTGGATGAGATACCAATTTAGTCTTAGGCTCATTATGTAGCGATTTAAATTCTTTCAAGTTCTCATAATCTTTTAATGAGTCTTCCAGCATTTTCAATCTGCTAGAACTAAACATTTTTAATCTAAGGAGTAGTTTCATATTTGATTCTCTCTGTTGAAGAGAATTAAAATATGTGTTTTGAAGTTTGGTCATTATGTCTTGAAGTTGTTTAAATTGAGTTGAATATTTAGAGTAGTCGTTTCTTTTAATAAGAGATTTATTAATTGAATTTAGTGATTCATCAAGTTCATTTTTCAAATTATATTTAGTTTCAAAGAAATCTTGAGTCCCGAATTTCAATAAATTGAATTTGTGATTGATATGCGATGAATTATCGGAATGTGAGTCATCATTTTCAACTGAAATAATTTAAATAAAATATAATTATTTAAGTAATAAAAAATACCTAGGGAAGAATTTAATGAAAAAAGAAAGTTAATAACGTTAAACTCGAAGTTTGCATATCTTAATTCTTCATTAAGAAAATTTAAAATATTAGTTTTATGAGTTGTTAGATGTTCAAATTCATTGGGAAGTTTATTGAAAACATTTAAGTTATCAGAATTAGATTGTTTGGACGTCATTATATTAAGATAATACAAATAAGAATTTTAAATGGGTTTTATAGAAAATTGTCTTATTAAAGGTGATTAGAGCATGTTAAATGTAGTTAGAAATTTTGAATGAATTAAAATAAGAGATATAAATAATATTTATCAGTTAAAAAAATATAATAATAAATTTGAATGATAGATTTACACATATTAATACACACCTTTATTTCAATATGCACATTAGTGTATTTGGGGTGTTAATATTAATTAATGATTCCAATTATCTTCCAATAAATTCTTATAAATATTTTGTTTTATATCAATATTCTATTGTATTATTTCAAATAATAATTTCAATAATTGAATTAACTACTAATTTAATTAATGTGTTATGTTGTAATAACTGTTAATCAAATTTTATAAAAAAATTTAAAAATTGTTAAAATAATAAATTTAATATAAATAATATTTTAATGTTGTATAACAATAAGAAGGTTGATTTATTACTTAATATATTATATTTTTATAATAAATATAAAACATATTGACATTAATTCAGACCAATTTAATTATTAACGATTTTTAGGGTTTTATTAATCTAAATTATAAGAATTCAAAATTTAATAAAAAATTTATTTTAAAAAATAAAATTTCTGAATACATTGATTCTGCATTTAAAAAAATAAATGACGTAGATTCTAAAGCGCATAGTTATATGAGCGAAAATGTAACACAAAATAAAGAGAAATATATAAAGTTTACACAAAATGATAGAAAGAATACAGTTATAGCATTATTAATTCTGGGATTTGTGTACATCTGTATATACACAATTATTAGGAAAATGTAAAAAATTGAATTTTTAATAATTATTTAGAAAATTATACAAAGAGAAGAAATCAGTTGAAGAAGCCTTGAGGCAATATGAAATTGATAAGCAACAGTATATTGAAACTGGGATTACAAGATAGAATTATTTAATAATATTATTGTATACATCATACACATTTAATAAATAAAAATACAGTAAAAATTATATAGATTATAATTTAATATATTTATTTTAAATTATAGTTTTAACACTATTTAAATAAATAACATCACATTATATTATCTGTGTATTTGTTATAAATCGATTTTTGAATAATAAAATTGTTTTATTACACATTGTCCACATAATATGGCGGAAGATTATTCTGGTCTACCTTTCGTTAAAATTTTAGTCGCAATTACTCCTGAAAATGGAATTGGTATCAGTAATGGACTACCATGGCCACACATCAAAAGGGACTTTCTTTTTATGTTCAGGGCAACGACATATGTTGATCCAGAATTTAAAGAAAAACACCCGGGAGCTCAAAATGTAATAATCATTGGAAGGAAGACATATGATAGCTTACCTGAAGGAACATTCCCATTAAAAAACAGAATCAACGTTGTTATATCAAGAAACCTGTAATTTCTCATAATATTAATATGATTTTAGTACTGAAGTACAGGGCGGATTGGTATTCAATTCAATTCCATCTGCAATTCGTCATATAACTGAGCATCTTAACTACTATAAGATATTCATAATGGGTAATTTTAATAGCATTATAAATGATTTAGGAGGAAGCTACATGTATAGGGAGGCTCTTGATGCAAGAATTGTCGATAAAATGTATGTTACAAGAGTAAACAAGAACTACAAGTGTGAAGTGTTCTTTCCAAAGATTCCTGACGACTTCGTTATAACTGGAATTAGCAAAACGTTTTCGAATGATGACACAACTTATGACTTCGTGATGTACGAAAGGAAAGACTTAATTGTGGATGAACCAGTGAAAAGAACATTCGAACAGATGTTGTTGACTGGAGAGAAATTTGCAACAAAGGAACCTTTAGTGAGGGCATGCCCATCGTTGAAAGTAAGATACAGCCAAGAACTTCAGTATCTTGAAATTCTAGCTGACATATTAAATTCAGGATATCACAAAAAGAATAGAACCGGTATATACAAATATGTTTAAATATTTTAGGAGTCGATTGTATTGCCAAATTTGGATATCAAATGAGGTTTGATCTATCAGAATCATTTCCTTTATTAACAACTAAGAAGGTCTTCTTAAGAGGGTAAAGTTTAATTGAGATAAATGAAAATATAGAATCATCGAGGAGCTGATTTGGTTTATAAGAGGTAGCACGAATGGTAACGAACTATTGCAAAAGAACGTAAGAATCTGGGAGCTTAATGGAGCAAGAAGTTTTCTTGATAACCTAGGATTTTTTGATCGTGAGGAACATGACTTAGGTATTTTTATAAATAGATAATTGCCGCAGGTCCTGTTTACGGATTCCAATGGCGACATTTTGGCGCAAAATACGTAGATATGCACACGGATTACAGGTAAATAAAAAACGATTAAAAAAATTGTAGTAACCAAGGAATAGATCAGCTATCATTGGTAATTGATAGGATCAAGAATAACCCAGATAACAGGAGATTAATTGTATGTTCATGGAATGTAGCAGGTAATAACAGTTAAAATTCATTGTTATATAGACCTGTCAAAGATGGCACTGCCGCCATGTCACCTTCTATTCCAATTTTTTGTTGCAGATGGGACTTTGTCATGTATGATGCACCAAAGGTCATGCGATATGGGACTAGGAGTTCCATTTAACATTGCATCATATTCATTGCTAACCTATATGATCGCTCAAGTAATTGAAAATATTTTAAAATATTGAAAATGTTTAGATATGTGGACTCAGACCTGGAGAATTTGTACACAACCTTGGAGATGCACACATATACAATAACCATATCGATGCAATCAAAGAACAGATTAGCAGAATACCATATCCATTCCCAACCTTAAGACTAAACAAAGATATAACAAGGATTGAAGACTTCACAATTGATGATATTAAGGTGGAAAATTACCGTTGTCACCCTCTAATAAAGATGGAGATGGCTGCATAACAATTAATCAATATCACTGTTCATTATATATTTTTTGTCAATAATTAGTTTTATAGGAATTATCCATTAATGTATCATATTAGAATAGAATGGTAAAATTAACAAGAATTGTTAAGAAAAGTGTATTAAATCAAATTAATAAAAAGGATTCAGCATCAGATAATACAAAAGATGAATCCTTCGCATCTAGAGGCAAATTACAACCTACAATTGATTTTAGTAATTTACCGACATATGAAGATGTGAAAAATAAAAGAGAAGAATTTGAGAAAATTGTATCATCCAAGAACCAAAGAAAATTGTTAAAAGTTAAAAAGGCCACTGATTTCAAGAAAACTAACAATAAATTGAATCCCAAATTAAATAAAACTAATATATACAAAAAGAATCGTGAAAATAGAAATAATGTAAATAAATTAATTAATAATATTAAATCGCACCTCAACGATGATACAAAAATAAATAAAACTGAAACCACTAATTCGAATAATAAAAGTGAAACAGTCGATTTAATTGTAGATAATACAGTAATGTCAAGAGGTAAAAGAAAAAGGGAATTGAAGAAGCAAGCTTGGAGGAAAATGAACGAGTTCAAGAAAGAGGCAAAAAGGATTGTAGAACAATTCCAAAAGGAGAAAAAATATGGTAAAGCTCTTGGAAACTTATCAGGAATGAAGGATCAAATGGATCAAATTGAAGAAGAAATTAGATCTAAGAATGAAAAGGAATCCAAAAGAGTTAAGGTACGGTCGAAGATGTCGAAAAAGTCGCTTATTCAAACTAAAAGATTCTTTAACTTTGTAAATAAAAGAATCTAAATTAATTTATTATTAATAATAAAATATTCTTTTAAAAATAATGTAAAATAATTTATCATTAAGTATATGTAATGTGGTGAATCAATACAAAGATTTACAAAATGTAATTTTATTTTGTATGTATAAATAATTTGGTAAAATATGATAAATTATCATTTGTTGTAATAATATAAAAAATGGATGAGGATGTTATGTTCTTCCATTTTCATAACCTTCAAGATGATTTCATCAATTACTATCAATCCACTAACGTAATTTATTCAAATTTAATAATTTTTATTTAGAAATTGCGGATTGACCAAATTAAGCTAAGCAAAATGACAATTTTACACGGAGCATACACACTTCATAGAAGAATTCAATCAATATTTAACAACCATGTTCCAAAAGGTACTAAATCACATTTTTATCATTAATAATAAAATATATTAGGAATTGTATTATGCGCTCATCTAAAACATTCCAAATTACACGACTTTTTTATTATCGCAGCTTGCTTAATATACGGTTATACGTTGTTCCATACAAATTGGCATAATGAAAGGTATTTAATTAACCATCAAATTTGTATGTTTAGAGATGATACATTGGCTTACAAATTGGAAATTACAAATTGTAGCCTAGTAATCCTTGATGATGAACTTGAACCTAACTTTAAGATTCCTCACGTCAAATTCCTTAAAATATCAGATGTATACACACAAAGTATATATAACAAAAGTAGAACATTGTCGAAATACTTGACACTAGTGGATTCAATGGGTAAAATAAAAACAAAAAAAATAATATTTTAGGTAAAGTAAGATCGGATGTTAGGATACAAAATATGCTAGCATCTCAAACGAGTAGCGTATCAGGAATTAAAATGGACGACGTATTGATGATTTCATTTACAGAAGGAAACTCAAAAAATAAGCCAAAAGCTAAAAAAATAACATTTAGAGAAATGTACCATCAATTCAAACATCTAGAAGCACTTAATATGGTAACGCTTTAGTAATAAATTATTGTTTAGTGGAACAAAAATGATATACTTGTTATGTTCATAACGAATCCAACATACGATTGGATTAACTGCATTGGATTGTATTACTCTTTTTACAGACCAAATGTGTATGTGTATTTTATGCAAAGATATACATCAACATACTGGAAGATCTTATGGGAAGCAAACGAACATGCTAAAAACGTATATCTTCCATTAGGAAAACCATATAAGGTAATTTAATAAAATAAAAATTCGAGTTTAGATTGTAAATTTCGTATATCCAAGACAACTAGAAGCGCTATTTACACTTGAAGAAATTATAAAGAAGTTCCCAGTAAATGATGACGATATGGATAACGATAAGGATAATGAGAAAGTAGAATATATTCCAAACAATACTAATGTTGAAATATCATCAGATGATAAGGAAGCATTTGATTCCACAGATACAGGAACTAATTTGAATTTAACGAAGACACCGAGTAAAATATCAAATTACCTGTTTGGTAAAAAGGGGTTATTAAATAACATAAGGTCATACAAATCTAAAGATTTTCAGTCTTCTTCAAAGAGTTCATCGAAAGAACGTGTAGATAAACAAAGTTATATGGTTCCACATACGAGTAACACAAGTGAGAATGCAGATGTTTATATACAAAAATTACATTTGAAATTTGCTGAACTGTACAATGTGTTGTCGGATCATAGAGTCAATTTCTTTCTATCAGGATCGCATACTGATTATAATCTAAGTATGTTAAATATTAACAATATTGTTTAGCAAAAGCATTCGCAATGTTATTCAGAGGAAAAGTTCCAATAGTTGTGTACGGAACTTCAGAACTAAGTCCATTTGTAAGTTTAAACGATTTAATATGTGTTAGATGTGCATCACATCCTACAGTGATGACGCGGGATCATTTCATAAGTATGCTAACCTTGGCGTTAGAAACTTTTACAATGATACGCATACATACGGCCATTATATCGGAAACTCCAAATACAAGCCACGTAACCTTAGAGTTGTGAGGTCAATTTCAAGAGATGATGATCAGTTCTTGGTATTAAAATCATTTTTATAGATTTTCAGGTTAAATGTGATGAGGGGGAGCCAGGATTTTTAGTGTGTGATGTATTTGATCAGAAAGCAATGTTTTATGATAGAGACATCAATGATTTGTTCGACAACCAAACATATCTGGGATTAGAAGATATCGGATTCTATTTTAAGTCTGAAGATGATGACCTAGAACATTTCTATTGGTCATATTCAGTAAATGGCTCAATGGAGAAAGATTCAATTCATCAACAAATGCTCCTCATGGGAACCAGTAAACTGGTTCAAAGTTCAATATGCCGTCGATTCGGTTTAACGAGTTCTGTTGTAAAAGTTGAAACAGTCATGGTTAATGTATTGAAGAAGTATTCAAGGGTGATTACCGTGGTTGAGCTTCTAACAGCACAAAAGTCTGATATCGCGCAGGATATAAGATCCGGATTCTTGAAAACATGGAGTATGTTATGTTTTAATTAAATGTGTTTTAGAGTCTTTAGGGCTTTTTAAAAACTATATTGAGCCTGATGAGATTAGAGTTAGCCAGATTCCGTTTACATACAAAGGAAGGGTCAATTATCCGGAACTAATTGTATGATAAATTATTTATAAAATTTTATAATCATTTTTTAGTTGTCATTTGAGAACCCCGATTGATAAATAATAATTTTTAATACTTTTAAATCTTTAATACATGATTAATTTAAATGTATGATAGCAAATTATTTAAGAAGTTGTTGTACAAGAACACTGGTTTAATAATACTTGGAACCTTTATATCAAATAATATTATTACATTGCGATGGGTTATAATTTATTTAAATTTAATCAATTTTAGGTAGACGAGGATTCTATGTCACCAGTACTATGCCCATCACCAAATTTTAGAGGTATGGTACACACATCATCAAATTTTTAATATAGATATCGTCGTCGTACTTAGAGCTACAAAATATCATAAAAATGATGTGATAATGTATAATAACCCTAACACAGGGAAGGAATCATTTGGAAGATTAACATCATTCAACACATCGCAACAAATTGCATCAATGCAAAACAAGATTCCGTCAGGACATTGCTGGTAATTGACAATAATAAAATTAATTTAATAAAATTTATAATCTTTTAGGATTGAAAATGATAATCCAAGGTCTGATTCCGATGATAGTAATCAGTTTGGCCCAGTGAGTACTTATACTGATATATATATATAGTCATATATATAGCCATTATTATTATATTTGTTTAAATTTTACATTTTATATATTACAGATTCCGCTTGGTTTGATTAAGGGTTATGTCCTTGCTACAGTATTTCCTCCGTCAAGGGCCAAAGTTATGATTAACTAGGATCCATTATCATATCAGGGATCTTCCTCCTAATATTATTAGCTTCAACAGTTATAATATCTGATTGTGTTGGTTGAATCATTTCATTAATAATGTTTTCATCACATAAATTGATAATTGGTTCGCCTCCATTTTCATGTGTATAGTCACTAGGTAAATAGAACATGTCAGGAGGTTTGTTATGATCTAAAGTAAGATCAATAACATTCCCAAATTGAAGTTTGTCCTGAATGAAACAGTCATCGATCACCTGAGTTTTTTGAGTTCTTGAAATATTGCCCGCATTATCATCAATGTTGATAACATCATCTGAAACATTCCAATTTGATAAAGGATTCATCTGGATTTCTGAATACGATATTGATGACGGAAATTGGGGTACAGAATTAATTGAATTTGCTTCAGGAGTTGTCGGTTTGGGTTGAGATTTGACTGATTTCCTTTTAGAAGTGATTGGTGTCGGCTCAGAGGTATTTGCTTTTGGCATTGTTTTATTTGGGTTTCTATCCGATGTTATGGGTTTGGGGTCAGATTTAATTTGGGAACTATTATTTAATGATTCTGGTGGAACTTTAAAATTAGCCTTTGAATTAACTGTTTCTGCGATTTCAACAATAGGCATGGGATCGCCATAAAATGTCATCTCAATCTTAAGATCGCCCTTTAATAATTTAGATGAGTTTGGACCACCTATTAAAACAGTTCTTCCGAAGCTTTTGGATTTCCTTCTACATTCCTTTAATGCTTCCGATTTAACCATTAGTAATATTACTTCTATAATATATTTCTGGTTACGAAAATTTAGTGTTCCATGATATGGGTTGTCGACAAGTTTATATTTTGCAAGAAGTTGTCGCTTAGAACCCTTCATAGCGTCCGAAATCATTGTAGCAGTGAGGAAAGGCTTTGCTTTAAATTCCATTGCAGCGTTCACAAATTTTAAAATTAATTGAGCCTCTTCAGTAACATCTACAATCTTGGCTGATAGGTTGAGACAGCAGTTATCACACCCAAAACATGAGCCGAAAGTAGGGTCTTCACCAAAAGCCTCAAGAATCATCACTCTTCTACATTTAGTCTTGTTTTTGCAAAATTCCATCATTTCTGCAGAATAAACAGAGTACCTCTTCTTGTTATTGTGGTTAGTGTCATTCATATTCTTGTGCCTTTCGAAATCACCACGGTTATACCAAAGTATAGTTAATGAAAACTTTCCGTCACGGCCAGCCCTACCAATCTCTTGATAATATGAAAGTAAAGAAAATGGAGCAGAAGTGTGCATAATCAGACGGACATTAGGCTTATCAATTCCCATTCCAAAGGCAACTGTCGCTACCATAATCCTCACCTCACCCTCATTCCAACGACGTTGTGATTTAAGTCTTTCTTTCATACCCATTTTAGCATGGTATACCGCGTTTTCCAATCCGTTTACTCTAAGTTTAAGGCCTAACCTATCACAATCTCCCGTTGTTAAGCAGTAAATTATAACACAGCCAGATGTCAATCTCAAAATTTGGATGATTTCGTCTACATACCCTCTGTACTTTTCTCTAACTTCTATCCAAAGATTAGGTCTGTTAATTGTAGTTTTGAGCAATACATGGTCTTCAAATCCTAGAACTGTTGTTATATCTTCGACAACTTCTGGCGTTGCCGTTGCTGTCATTGCAAGTATTGGTACTTTAGGGAATATGGGCTTCAGGTTACAAAGTTTTCTATAATCTTTTCTAAATGAGTGCCCCCATTGTGAAACACAGTGAGCTTCGTCAATTACAAATAACTTTAGCCTGTTCATATAATACATTTTCTCCAGCATGTCCAGTACTTTCTGTGACTTATCCAACTTTTCAGGCGTAATAAAAAGAATACTTCCATTTGAGAAATCACTGTCATTATTAATAAAATAACTTGAAATTCGTTTATATTCAGACATTGTGGTTTTAGAATTTAACGTTTCTGCATTAATGTTTTTCGCTTTTAGTGACTTCATTTGATCCTCAACAAGAGAGAGTAGAGGTGAGAATACAACAACTGTTCCATTAAGAAGTAGAGCTGGCAGTTGGTAGCAGTGGCTTTTACCATAACCTGTTGCCATCATTACAAAACAATCATTTCCTTGAAGTATAGCGTTGATTGCTGGTAACTGCACTCCTCTGAATGTGTTGTGTCCAAAGACTCTTTTATTTATATCATGGACATCTTTGCTAAATGGAAAGTTACTGTTAAAGAGATATGTAAATTTACTGTTTAAAACCTCCGGTGTCTCTGGCCTATATAATTCATCAACTGATTTAGAATTTATAATATTCATATAATTAGTCCTATATTTAGCCAAGTTGTCACTGAGTGGAGGTAGTGCAGACTTGTCATTATCTTCTGGTTCCATATCAATTATTATCGTTTTTTGTTTTTCTCTTTCAATTACAGGTAATCCAGAATCCAGATCCATTCCAAAGTCACTTGAGCCTTCTTCTGTGGATACATTAGAAGAATCTGATGGTCTTCTAGAAATGTTTCCTACATTATCTTGAGGACATTTACATGGTGAAAATAGATTTGGATCATCATCTTCTTCATAAAAATTGGGAGCTTCAGGCTCTGGTAAGTCATTCTGATCAAGAGCTGGTTGATAAAAATTGGGATCTTGAGGTTCTTCAACATCATTATCATAAGGAGGGAACAACGGATAAAAATTGTTCTGATTATTCTGAATAATATTTAAGTTGAATGATTGTTGGTTATTGATTTGAATGTTCCTTGGAGTTTGTGGAGGTAATGATAATGAGTAGTGGTGTAGGCTGTCGTTAGGAAATGATGATCTAACAGCTGCGTTAATAAACTCTTGAGTTTCTTTAACAGATTTGACTACAAGGTCCCAATGGACTGATTTATCATTACAGTAGTACTTTGTAATTAGGTTAATGTGATCTATTGCTTTTTTGAGTGCGAAGAATGAAGTAGATTCACATAAGAATTTAGAAGTCTCCATCCTAACGAATTTGGCTTATTTTTTATTGCATTACACAACAACAACATTTTTAGAAATAATCATTACAGATAAGAGATTTAAGATTAAAATATGTAGAGGTGATTGAAATTATTATACGAATTTAGATTGAACTAGAGGAAATCATAACAAATCAAAACCCTTTTAAAAAACGAAATTAAAATATAATTACTGAAATCATTATTTCTAGTAAAATGTGTGATCGTTTAATATATAGATCAAACCTTCTTAAACGAATGTGAATTTTATATCAAAAATAAAATAATTAAATTATGAATATAATTTAAATTTTTTTGTAAAAATGAAAATCTATTAAAATTACAATAACAAATGATATGTGTAGCATAGCTAGCTATTTAATGGACAGATGTTGAGTTGTGATGGTGTAAATTAGATTGTATTAATCAGATGGAATATATTACACATTTTTTAAAATTAATTTTACAATTCAATGTTTTGTTCAATTCCCGGGCCATTTAATGGAAAATGAAGTGTTGCCTTAGATAGGTCATATCCTGAAATGAGTTGGGGTGTTAATATGAAGTATTGAGGTGTAGATTTCACCTCTGGAGAATCGGTATTACATTCTGATGATGCTAATAATAGTTTCATTAAATTTCTTTCATAATGTGAGTCGAGTCCTTGGTTTATTTCGTCAATGACGAAGAATGGGTTATTGGTTAGATTCTGGACTGAAAGTATGTATACCATTGTCGTCACTCCTCTTTCTCCACCAGACTGATAAGATGTTGTAAGAGGTAGCAGATCCTTTTCTCTATCAAACTTCACCAATATTCTCATCTTAGCGTCTTTTATATTATCCATATCTACATCGAGTCTTACTTGACCCCCTGATCCATCTCCTATGTACATCATATACTGTCCAAACTTATAGTCAATTTCTTCAACTAATTGTTTTACACTTGACTCCCATAACGCATATCGTTCATTCATTTGTACACTTGAGTTAGAGACTTCAATTCTATTTTCATAAAGGCTCTGTTTAATCTTATCTTTCTGGGCCCTTTCATCTTGGATCATCTTAATGAGTTGAATCTCCTCAAAATCATCTGTTTCTAATTTTTTAACCTGTTCTTCTGCCTTAATTAGTTCCCTCTCGAGCTCTGAATCTGTTAAATTAATCAACTTGTTCTCAAACTGCTTCTTTACATCATTAAAATTATTGGTATTCTCTTCAAACAAATCTGACTCAAATAACTGTTCAGCATTCTTTATCGATTCTTTTACTTCATCGATGATGTTCTTATAACGGTCCATTCTTTCTTTCTGTTCTTCGAATGTATTTTGAAGGAGAGTTAGGCTGGACTTAAGATCATCAAGTTCCTTGCGTGAATTTTCTAGTTTATTACTCATTTCATCGTTATTAATAACTTTTGAACAGTATTCGTCATATGATTCACCTGCTTCTATCAGAAAATTCCTCACTTCACCTGCATTTCGTATTCTTATATTCAATGTTTTAGCTGTGCTGATTATGGACTTGGTAATTTCATTTAACCTTTTAGATTTCAACTTCTGCAAATCATGCTTCCAATTTCTTCCCGACAGGCTCTGGTTATCACTTGTTATCGCTTTCAACGATCTTTCCAATGATACCTTTTGTTTCGTCAACCCATACAGCTTTCTGTTCACATTACTGTTAAGCTCGTTTTGTTCTTTAAGTTTCTTATTCAGGTCATAAAGCTTACTTCTTGTCTCATCCAGATCATTTTCCAGTTTTTCTATTTCTTCATTTCTAGAATCGTTTCCAAAGTTTGAAAAATCAACTATCACTTTAGCATCCTTAGAGATTTCCAGTTCTGTATCCATAAAATAATTCGACTTATAGAAATGCTTGTGAATGTGTTTTTTATTTCCGACAAAATACTTGATTTCACTAACCCTCGCACCTGTTTGGTGGCTTATCTCCTCTAACATTGTTTTGTAAAATTCAGCAAAAACGCTTTCTGAATTGGCTTTATTTTTATCTGAAAAGAATATCCTATTGTACAACCTTTCATCAATTATAAAGGCTTCGTTTATATCACAAAGACTTGATAACGCTTGAATGGTAGGTTCAGATGCATTTATTAGTTCGTGAACAAACCTTACTACTCCATAAGACTTCATTTTCTCACTCACTTGACACATAACGTTGTTCTTCTCTGGTGCAGTAACAGTTGGTAGTTTAAAATCTTTGATTAACCTTAGATTATCATCGACTTCAGAGCTGTGTAATAATACACAGTCTAGGTAACTCCATATTAGATTCTCTACTATTGCACAGTTTAGTTTCCCTGAAACCTTGATGTCATTAACTATGAGCCTTTTAGGATCAATTGATTTAGCTTCGCAAAACCTATTGTATCTCATAATCATATCTCGCTTCGTATATGATAAGTTCTTCAAAAGAGCGTCATATTGTAACATACTTGGATCATCAGTTCTCTTCGATTGGAACTTCTTTAAGTTATACCTGATTGAGTCTTCCTTAATTTTCGTAGCTGCTATTGAACTCACTATTTCATCATCATTTGACAGTTTCGCTTTTAACGAGTTGATTTCTTCGTCCAATGATTCTATTTTCTCTCTTAAGTTTTGTTCACTGTCTTCAGAGATTTGTCTTGTTGATTCAAATCGTTGTAAGTCATTTGAGAATGAATTAATCATTGTCAGTGAGTCGTAAAATGCCTTCTGAACAGGCTCATTCAGTCCACTATCATTCATATTGTTTGCGGTAACACTACAATCGTCTGCTTGAAATATTTGATTAACCTTCTCAATATTATTCTTAGCAAGTTCAAGGAGGCTTCTTGTTGAACTCTGTATCCTTTCATACTTGGCTTGAAGTTTCTTATACTTAATTTCACGTGAGTAAATGTCATTGTTAGTATCTCCAATTCTTCTTCTGGTAGTCTCATTCGCCCTTTTTATGTTACTCAGTTTAGACTAAAGATCCATAAGTAAAATAATAACTTACTTGATTAAGCTTCAACTTTACAATATTCATATACAGAGTTGCATCTTTAATCTTAATTAGTGTATCACTCATTATTTTAAGTTCCGATAGTTTCTGGTTACATTCATTAAGCTGTTCCTGCAGTAGTTTTGATTCGAAAACCTTCGACTTCAACTTTTGAGATAAATCAACCAAGTAATCTAGTTCGTCAACCAACTTAAAATCAATAGCTTCTAATGTTGATCTGAATAATTGTTGTTGTGTCATTGCGGCAAATTTACCTACATTCGCCTGTGCTAGGAATGTAAGTAAATTATCCAGCTGGATGTTCAGTCGCCTTTGAAGTGATTTAATATTGATTAGAGTAGTAGATTGTCCGTTCAGGTACCATTCATTTTTAACAGTAAATTTCTGTTTACGTTCCTTATCCGGATTGGAATGATTAGTTTGATTTGATTTTGAAGTATCGTTTAGTAAAATTGGAGTTAAAAATATCCTTCGTTCAATGTGAACTACTCCTTCATTAGATTCATCATCAGCTAATCCTACCTTGAGTGTTGCGTTCAAACACCCTCTTTTGACGAATGATGTAATACTATCAGCCCTTGACAAAATTGATAAATCAAAACCTAATGAAAGTGCGATTGCACATACTATAGCGCTTTTTCCGGATCCATTAGATGCAGCGATGATGTTAACTCCTGGACTGGAATGAACAACAACTGGGCCTGTATAGGCCATCCAATTTTCCATTGAAATGTAACGAATTGACCCATTTCTCATAATTTCAATATGTTACAAGTAGATTTGAAAAAAAATAAATTAGAATGAAAAATATTCATATTAGATCTTTAAAAATACAATGTGTATATATAAATATTACAAAATTAATATTTTAAATTTTAAAATATTAAAAATAAATTTTATAAATACAAATTACAAAAAATTTAAAAATATAATACAAAAACAAATAATAAACGTAGATGTGTATAATATAGTGATGTTGTTATATATTACAATATAAAATTACAAAAATCAATTAAATCAATCCTTTTTGTTCTTATTTTCTTTTTTCTCTGCAAATTTTATTTATTTTGATATATAAAATATTTTTGTTAAATTACCTTTGACGATTTTATTGACGTCGATTATATCAGAAATCGATGATAATGGCTTTTCCTTGCCTTCCACCAAGAGGTGTGTTTTTTGTTTATCATCAACATATACTTCCATATTAACTAATCCCTGAAGAAAGTGTTATTTTTATAAAACACGCCTTATTTTTATCCTCTTTAACGGCATGTTTCAATAATGGTTTTGGTTCATCCTTCTTTGATTCAATTTTTTTCAAATTAATGAGTGTGCCTTTTATTCCTAGATTCTTGCAAAACCAGGCTTCGGTTATTGCTAAGATAATTATATCATACCATGTAGCCATACCATTCATCCAGCCGTGTGCAGAATCCTCAGTTGCGGAACAAAATACTTGATCTGCCCCTCTATATGTGAAGGTTAAGCATCTGGAAGCTGATTCAACAGGTTTTGTTGGCATTTCAACGTCAACCATGTAATAAGTCCTGATGGAATTATATTTTAATTTATGTATTACAATTGAGGAAGTTTGTTGTTGTAAAGAACGAGAGAGTTCCCAGTTAATTTAGCCATCAACGGTTCTTTCGTTTTATGTAGTATGTTATCACCTCTATTTGAATACGATAATGGACCGATTTTTAACATATTACAATCTGAACATAAATAAAATAGTAGGATTTTACCTCTTAAGATAACTTTATCTTTATCATTTGAATGTAATATCTCAAGGGATTTATTGGCTTCTTGAGCTTTTTGATCGAGCAAATCGGCTTGTTTATATAATAAATATGCTCTTGCCAGATTTGACTCTAACTGCGATGTTAGCTTGTATTTATCAAGCCTTTTCATTCCGTTGGATTTTTTCTTAGCTTTTTCAAGCTCGTGTTCTATTCCTTCACAGTATACTCTAAGTGAATTTGCAGCTCTTCTTTTCTGAAGTGCTTTAATTGATAAATCTTTAGCTCTTTCAGATTGTGAAGACTATAGTCATTTATGAATCATGAAAAAATACCTCAAATTCAGAAATTAAGTCCTGTTCATCAACCCATGAAGGATTCTTTTTAGGCTCCTCTAAGAGAGGTTTATCAGAGACGGAAACTTTATTATTATCTTCTTCATTGCTAAGGGATGGTTTCTCATCATTTTCGTGAACCTGAGATTCATCTTCATCATCTTTAACATGGCCTTCATGCTCTTCATTGTCTTCGTGTTCCTCATTTTGTTCATCTTCTTCATTCTCATTTTCATTTTCGTGATCACGTTCTTGTTCTTCATCATTTTCATCTTCATCAGAATGATTTTGAAGGAATCTTAAAATTGAATCATAAGGTTTTGCCTGAGCGTTATTAAATTAAATATATTAAAATACCTTAACATTTGTTGCGATTAGTAAAAATAATAAAAACCCATAGAATATGGTTGTAAAATATTTCATCGTTATGAAATGTGTGTATTTTGTTTTTTACATTAGAGATAAAAAGATATTCATTAAATGAAATTAGTGATGTTGTTTAGAAAACGAATTTATAATAATAGTATTAATATATATTATCATGTTGGAATAATACAAAATTTATAAAACTAT
>JAJHPJ010000080.1:0-19042 GCA_026724395.1 Theileria sp. buffalo | reverse complement strand
AAGTACCATCCTAAGAATTAGCTCCAAATACTTCCTGGCCTTACGATATCTTTTACGCTTAATATAACACAAAGCAAGCTGGTACATACAATTTACGCTATAAATTAATTTAAAAATTAAATAATAAAAAATAATGTATAAATAGATATAATTTAAGGAAAAGATTACCTTTGATACTGAATTCTAATCAATTCATCGAAGAGATCAATGGCAGTGTCAAGATCAGATGATTTGGGAGAACACATAAGCATACACGCGTATTCATATTGAACACGAGCAGAAGGATTGTTGTTTTTCAAATGCTAAAATTAGATAATTTATACAAAAATAAAAAATTATAATTGTTAATAAAACAAAAAATAAAATAACGAAATTTTAAAATAAATAAATAATTAGTTAATATGATAATAGAAAATATCAAAATATATAAATCAACTGACATATTCGTATTCTTGCCTAAGTCTCGAAATTTCATGGTAAATATCCTCAAGTTCAGACATAATAGTGAAATTTGAGAATTAAAAATTATATTATTTATAGGTAAATAAATAATTTAGAAAGCTCGATTTAATTAGTAAAATTAAACTAAAATTACAACAATGTGTATACATAATAATACTTATGTGGGATTACAAATTAGAGAACAATGATCATAGTAGATAAAATTTTTAAATTATGGAACATTTATATTTAAATAACGATAATGCTATTTTTAACATATAAATATATTAAATGTATCTTCTTTATATTCACATTTAGTAATTTTGATTTAAGCGTATCAATTAACATTAAAAAAAATAAAAAGTTCCATAGTGATATTGGAATATTAAATAATAAACTTTTCTTCATCAGAACTCCAAGAAATAGGTTTTTGACAGCCGGATTCCTTAACCCCTTCCTTTATAAATCTTCTTTTGATGTTGATTCCATAAATGGATTGGAATCTTTGAACGAGTTTTCCAAAACAAAGGCTAAAAATAATGATTTTGGATATGAAGGCGATTTTGTAGATTATTATAAGATTCTCTCACTTGATAAATCATGTTCGCATGATGATATTGTCGATAAATATAATAACATAAATGATTCTTTGAGCACACTACCCAGTGTTGATCCCAAACTTAGGTCGGATGTTGATTTGGCCTATAAAGTACTTTCTGATGAAAGGACTAGAAAGGATTATGATAAAGTGTATGATGATTACAATCAGACTAGTACTCATTACTACGTCGATTCAAATTTTGATAATGAGACTGATGATTACGACGATGACACGTCCGATGAAATTGAAATTTCCATCATTAATGATGAAGATTCACCCGAGTTTTCACTAGGTCAGTATTTATCTAGTTGTCAAATAAACTATTTATATCATTTTATATATATTATATAGGTTTGGGTAATAATTTATTTGGTAATTTTTTTTCCAATCTTTTTGGATTAAGTAAACCCAGTGTTAAGAGAAATAAGCAAAGTAAAGTGAAAACAAATTCAAGGCTTGACTTAACATGTGAAGCTGATGTTGATTTGAAAACACTTTTAATGGGAGGAAATGTGTCAATACCAGTACATAAATGGGAAAATTGCAATTTTTGTAATTATAATGATGATTCTATGAATGAATTCATAGACCAGTGTAATGTTTGTAAAGGTCAAGGAATGGAAACTAAAGTGTGTATAACTTATTATAATAGATTTTACAATATTAAAATTTTGTGTAGGAGAAGAGAACAAAGAATGGATTTTTTAGAACCTCACGAACATGCACAAAGTGTAGAGGAACAGGATATCAAAGATTAAAGGATTGTGACAAATGTGATAATACTGGAAGAGTTCTCAAAGATTCTACAATTAAAGTATATTTTAGAATATAATTAACATTAATATCGTTATTAACCATTTTCAAAAATGATTATATAGGTAAACGTTCCTTCTAATTCAAAATCGGGTTCAACAATAAAGATTAGGGGAAAGGGACATTCAGGTGGTTTCCACTTGAGGGACGGTGACTTGTAAGTATTAAATTTACTATAATCATTAATAGGTATGTAAAATTGAACCTAAAAAGTACAAATGGAGAATATATCCACGGTAATAAAATTGTTTCTGTTTGTAGAATCCCATACACAAAAGCTATTCTGGGAGGGAAGGTGATGATACATAACCATTAGTAGATATTAATATTTTATATAGAATTAATGTCTTGATAAATGATTAGATCAAGGTAACAACATTTAATGGAGAACATGAGGTACAAATACCATCATGTTCACAGCAAGGTGATGAGATCAAAGTAGGAAAATATAATAACATGGATCACTATATCAAGCTTAATGTGCAACTACCAAAAACTTTGTCGAAAGATCAAAAAGAGTTACTGGGCAAAATTGAAGAAAAATAAATTTAATTTGTTGATTTATGTTGTTCAAATATTAAATAATTTTTAAATTTACAATTTATTTGAATGTGTAAAGATAATTTTCTTAATGTAGTTTAATTATATACAATTATTAACTAAATTGTTTTAATTGTGTAATATTATTATTTTTAATTTAAAAATTGACAAAAACAGTTAAATTGATGATAATAGGAAATGTATTCTCAGGATACATTCCTAAGCGTTTTGAGGCGCAGGAAGAAGAAGTTTTCTCTAGATTCATGCCCATATATATCAGATTCCCCGATTAGTACGTTTTTATACATCGTATTATCTTCATTTTCGCATTTATTCCTGATAAAATATATTTGTTTAGAATTTTATACTATGAATAATATCCTTTCGATTTCGGGACCTTCAAGATCAGGCAAATCTCTTTTAATTTCGGTAAATTTATTATGGAATATTCTTTTTAGCACATTATTTTTGATTTAATAACCACAAAGGATCTTCTTGGTAAAATAGTATTTATAGATACAGACAATACATTCGATATTGAGATTTTAAACAGTAAAATTTTAAACATTGTATGTTTGATTTTATATATATATATATAGGTTAACATTGATAAAGACCAAACGGCAGACTCATATTTATCGTAAGTTACTTTATTGTATAAATTCATGATGATGTAATAGAAACTTTTTATACTTACCTGTTAACAACCTCAATGAATTTAACTTGATTTTAAGATCAATAAACTATTCATTGAAGTTTGGAGAGTTGAAAATACACTCATTGGTTATCGACTCATTACTTACTTTACATAACTGGATTGTTAATTATACCCCTAACCAGTTGGGTTTTAGAAAATTCAATTTATATTTTAAGAAAATCATCACACTATGTAAAATTCATGCAATATTTCTAATATATACAGACGCGCTAAATTCTGAACAAAAAAATAAAATTATCTACGCAAAAATTTTAGATGATAGTGTTAATTGTCTGAAGGTGATTTATGATAATGAAATCTCAACACCAGAATCAAAAACTCCTACTAAATCACGGGATGATTACGATTTATCTGATGAAAATGTATATAACGACCTCATAATTTCACTAGGAGCGAGTGTTTCAAACGACTATAATCTTGGATACTCTTCATCACCGAAGTCGTTTGACTATAATATACTATCTGGGTATGATAGATATAACGATCTTGAAATGGTCGACGGAAATATCAAGGAAAATTTAGCAATCGGTGACATTGATGATCGTAGAATTGCTATTAAATGTATAATTCCTGAGAGCTGGATTAAAGAGTCTGATGAAGTATATATGAAAGATAAAGTATCATTGTTCATGACAATTTCAAGGAATCTTGGAAAAAATTATATATCTATAATTTCTAACGATTATAGAAATAAATGTAATTTTAATTACAAAAATGAACAACACAAGGTAAAAACTATCACACCGTAATTAATTTCAGGTTAAAAAAGTTACCCGAATTACAAGCTACAATTTGAGGGAAGTTATACAATCTGTCAAATTGATACCACATCTGAATATGGAAATCGGAACATACAAATCAGATGGTAGTCGAAGTGGATCCAACAGTGTTATAAACTATAGTCCCGGCACCTCTGAATCTAAAGTTGAAAGTGGTGAAAATGTCGAAGATATAAATAATTTACAAATAGTTCCGTATAACATAAGTGAAAATAATGTAGAAGAAGCAGCGTTAAGACGTTTGGGTTTTGATTTAAGTAGTAAAATAATAAACGATCACAATTTAAAGGTGTATAGAATTGATTCAAGAGTTAAATTAACAGAATGTAGTTATAAATTATTAAACACGTAAAAACATTTAATACCATCAATCTTTAAAGAGGTTGATGAGATGGAAGAGAATAAATATTAAATGTGTAACATAAAGAATATAATATAAGTTTAAAAAAATCAATAATATTTATAAACAAAAAAAATTAATTTTAATTTATTCTAAATTATACTGTTAAATGGGTAAAAATAATTTGATGAATTCAAAGTCATGTCGAAGTGTGGCATGATGCAATTTTAATCAAATTAAAATATGTTTCCTATTTATTCCATGAATATTATTTGATCTATAAAAATAATGTTAAATTTTTCTCAATTTAAAAATTTTTTATATAATTTCAATATTTCTGTAAAATAGATAATAAAAAATAATAATGGAGTTAAATGATTTATCAGAAAGCCAGAAGGAGTTATTACAACCCTTTCTTAGGCTTAAAACAGACGTTTCATTGGATTCATTGGTTGTTTTGAGGGATGTTTTCCATGATCTGTCCGAATCGTATATTACATTCGCCTCTTCAATAAAGGATACCGAACAGAAATTATTAACATGTTACAATATAGCCTCGTCTGGTAGTTTAACGCCACAAGCATCCGAAGCATTGCTGTTGGTTAGAGGAAATACCCCTAATTTATCCAACGTTATACTATCAGCAACCGCAGAACAAACCGGTATGTTTCAAAACCATTTAATTATTTTTAGGAGTATTGACAGTTATGAAGAGCATGTTGACCTTCTTGAGCCACGTTTATGAGGAAGCTACTCAGTTTTCAGCGTCCTTAGATAAGTCAGTGGTAGTGCCTCTGACCTCATTTTCAAATGAATATCTTAAGACGTTTGGAAAGGATGAAAACAGAGCGTTTCGACAAGATATTTCAGGATTCATACCAAAGCTCAAGGAGTTTAAAAACTCGCCTAATTACTCACATAGCGAAATACGGAAATACGTTGATGTAGTACTCAAATCGCATAAGGAACTCCAGGATTGTTTAGCATACGAGTCACAACTAGCACAGTACCTGGCCTCAGATGATCATGTTGATACTAAGTTAATTTCAAAGGCAAAAAACAGAACATTAAGAGCTAAGCTGGCACTTGGAAATAATATACAAAACTTGTTTACCAACGCACCTGAGTTGAGGGAAATTGTAGATTTTAAAAACGCGGATGTGGATGTACTATCACAAATTAGCAAACTTTCCAAAAAACAAGCCGATGTTGTCTCACAGTTGTCAAGAGTTAATGATAAAACTACTAATTCAACTACAGGTATGATTTTTATTTATTATAAATAGCAAAAACATAACTATTAATAAATATGAGTTATATTGCACATAGGTGAAAATGCTTCCGAGTACCATTCGAATTTCTGCGAATTGGAGAGGAAGAGGTTGGATCTATTTTCTACCTGTTTTCAGCACTGGATGGACAAACATGCTAAATACAAAAAGGGAGTGTATTCACAGTTGGAACTTATGTGGAATGAAGTCGTCAAGTTCTCTCCAAATAACGATTTTAAAAGGTTTGAATCATGCCTATCGGGACAATCAGTTGAATCTGAGCCGGTACATTCAAGATCTGTTCCAACTGATGACCCACATGAAGGACTATGGATACCAACACACCCAGGAGCAATAGATTCTGATACTCAAACACCAGCTGATAACACATCCAGGAGTTCAGAACTTGCTAAGGAGGATCAAATGACAAGTACTGTCGTCGAAAGTTATGAATCGGGGAACGTATCAGATGAAGAATTTGAAAACGCTTTAAATAACACTAGTTATAGTTCCTCAAGTTGTAACAATATTTCTGATAATATCAGTTATACCAGTGGAAACCATGAAGAAAATGATACAAAAATTGCTAAAGATACATATAATACATATAAGATTACAGGAAACGAGTTTGATCAATGCAGTGATTCAAAATATACGCCAACAGAAATTTCAAAGGGCAATGAATCTGACATCTTAGAATTAACCACCACAACACTCCTAAATGTTACAGTTCCAATACACACGAAATCACCCTCACACTTAAATGACTCGCCAAAAAGCCTTAATGTTGAGCAAACTAATAGAAATAATGATGAATTGGTTGATGCTGGTGAAAAGAGGGAGCTTGAACCAAGACAGACTATGAAACTACTTAGATTAGAGTCAAATTATCTAGATTCGGATGAGTATGGTACTTTTATCAAGCATGTTGAAAGAAACAGTGTTACAACATATAAAGAAGCTAAAACTGAATTACTTGAATCACACCTTGAAGAGAATCAAGTTGATAAGGAAAACCCCGAACAAGAATTTGAACAGGAAAAATATCAACAAGAAGATAGTAAACCTACTGATAAGGAATTCGATTCACCGAAAACAGAAAATAAGGAAGAAAAGTTTAAACATATAAATCCAGGAGTAATAGGAGATCCTAAACGCATACTAAGAATAACCCGACGTAGATTAGATGAGCACATGTTGTCCTTGTTTAATAAATGCAGAGAAAGAAGGGTGGAAACTCAATTTGATTGGTTAAGTGATGAAGTAAGTGATATAGTTAAATTGTTGGAAGACTACAATTCATACCCAATCATGGATTATGATCAACTTTTGAATGAAATTAATACATCAGATTCACCTAAATCTGTTAAATCCCCCAGTTCAGAAGATGGATTTGTTGAGCTTTCAGATAGAGCTGTGCTAGGAACATTGCCATACTCACTATACGATAACTATATGAACGAGGATCAATGGACAATATTTTCACTGGAAATGTTAATACTGCTTCACCAGTACGTGTCGGCTTTTATTAATCACCCATGTCTGAACGAAGATTCTGGGGAGTTGAGAGAGTATTTGTTGGCAAATTTAGGTCTGTTGGAGCAGGTGTTAATTAAGCTGAGGAAGACAATAGAGACTTTTAGGTTTCGGACGTCATTGTCAGACTTTGAGTATGGTATCCTGGATGTAGTGTTGAAACCTAGAGACTCATTCACAGCACACTCACCAGCTATTAAGTTGCATGTGATGGACACAAGGTATAGAATTCTACTACTAATCGATTCATTTTCGAAAGGAGATATCGTAATTCATAGCGAAAAGTTATTTGTGATTAAGGAGTTTTACCAATGGATGTATAGACAGCTCCATTTCGTGCACATAACACTATTACAGAAACTCTCAAGAGTAATATACCTCATACCAAACCACTGCAAGGATTTGAAAGAGAGATGGTTGAGGTGTATTAACTCAACAGCACCACAAGAACAGTTGTTGCACGGCTTTAAATTTAAAGATATGCCCCTAATTGATAAAATTGGAAATTCAATATTGAAGGAGTTGTTGGATTCCTTGGGTATAGTAAATACACTTAAACAGTACGCCGTAAATAAAATGGATAAATCAAGGTCTGTTGATTCCCCAAGAATGGGTCTGCTTAATAATTGGGAACAAAATAAAGACAATGGCATGCTGATTAAGACTAAGTTGCTGGAACTGTTAAGGAGGTTAGTGGTCGTTGAGGATTTGGATGAGGAGTTTAAATCACATTTTAATTTGCCAGAAGATGAAACGCCAATTAAACAACTTAAACACGATGATTTCGCAATCAACTTAAGCTTTTACGATGATCATGGAATTTCTATGCTCGCTGAAGTTAGAAGCAACAAAACGACATGTTTCCAAAGATGTATGACATCAGCTAGTAGAACAATGGTTAAAGCCGTAGAGAACAAATCTAAATCATCTTATAAATCAAAAAAGAAACAGGAAATGAAGATTATGAAGTCTGTAGAAAGTGATTTGATGACGAATAATGAATGGAATAGGTACTTTAATCATCGAGTAGATGAAGTGGTATTATCAAAGAGTTTCAGTATTGAAGAGCCAGTGGTGCTCTTAATCTGTAGCTGTCTTCACAAGTACTTGACGTGTGATGATATTGCAATGTCAGAGTTCCCACAGCACTTTCAAACTATTTTATACCTTTCTTCCTTCATGCAGACTGGAATTCTACCCAACTTTAACCTCCTCAAGCACACTGTTAAGGATAACGAAAACAGCAACTTTAAAAACCAAATCCCCCTTATCTCCCACGCAATCATGGCAGCATCATCACTATGGTTTTATAAAATTAACACACCGTCAGATTCCGATGGGCAAGAACGAGTTACTTCTCCCGCAGCAAGGGATCCCTCAATAGAATACACTACACAAACCAGTAACTTAGATGACGAATTCGAAAATTTTAAGAGGCTTAGATTGTCAAGTACTGGAATAAAACAACGTTTAAGATCAATGGTGAAGTTGAAGTTTAAGATAACAGAAAATGTGGCTAAACAATTGTATATGCTGTTGCAGATGCCTACGAATTTGCACTATTTGCCAGTTGGGCTGTCTGAACTAGATTCATATCTTCTCTTTGACATATTCAAATATAAAATAGGAGGGAACTTTACCCCAGAGGATTTGCTCCCCAATTACACCTTTCATGATAAAAGTTGCATCGAACTCATTACTCTGTCCAATATTAACGATATGTCAAAGTCAGTACTAACACAGGTGAAGGCGATGGATTCAAATAACCCATACACCAAGGTCCACTTTATAATCTCACAGCTTATTAATTATCAGTCCCCAACTCTTTTTACAATTATCTCCGGGAATGATACTCCTAACCTAATTACTAGTGGAGCTATGTCTGGCCCGTCATTGGGCAAATCAACCTATGCTGAAGTCGGATCAACAAACACCGTACGTAGAGGATCCGTTGATGTAAAGTACAATTATGACTATTCCCTACTAACACCATCATCAATAGAGAGGACCATAATTACAATATTATTCTTGAGGCTGGCTTGCGTCAACTTTAAGAATGAGTTGTTCAAGTGTTTGTGTGAGTTCTCACGATTTGTAGAATCAGACGGGCTGTTTTATATCCTTTCAGTTTTTGTTATTCTGTTCCGAGCTCTTTACCCAAGGCTGTCAGATCATATTCCCAACCTTTCATTGTTTGAAGCAGATGATGATAATGACAAGTTATACTGCAATATGGTTAACATGTTCAGGTTAGCTTAGCTTTCCCATAATAATTATATATATTGTTAGATATATAGACCAATATAAATAGAGTTGATAAAATGTTTTAGATATATAGTGAATCAAAATGCAAAAACGTTTGTTAATGAGTGTGTGGAGCGTGTTAGGGAAACTAGTGATTCATCGCTTGACAATAACGGTTTGATTCCTCTGATTACTGAGGAGTTGTTGCAGATGTTGCGGTACCAGTGCACCGCCTCTAGTAATATCTGGAACAACTTCCTCCATTTCGGAGAGTTCGCTTCCCTACTCTCAAACTGCAGTATATTGCACTACAAAACAGTGTATGAGAAACTTAAAATTAATACTGAGAAGGTAATGCCTGAGTTCAGAAAGTTGATGGTGTTACAGCGAGAATTTGACTCTAGTTACATAGTAAGGGCACCAGTAAGTGATCCAAGCCAACAGGAGAACAGGCTATTAAACTGCATGTTCTTCTGCTACAAAAACTCGAACCATAAGCTGAGTGGATACATTGAGTTTTTAAAACTCATAAAGGATACCTTAAACCGGGCTCTAGAACACAAGTTCGTTTCAATCTCAGACATGGTAGATTCTTCTGTGGATCATGAGGAGTGGAAGAGAATTAACACCGCAAACATGTATACCCAAGGTGTAGTAAACCTGGTAACGGTTCTCAACGCATGTCTAAAAGCGTCATTTCACCTTTCACCACCAGTTGAATGGCTAATACTTCCTTTCACGAGTGCGTGCGAAAATTCTATCAGGTGCTACAATAAGGCCCTTCTAAAGTTCTACAAACTCAGTAATCTCTACAATATACACGCCAACATCATCGAAGGGATCCCAGCAGGTATAAACTTAATCAATTTACTCTATTATAAAATCAATTTACACCTCTTTAGTAGTAATAGGATATAGTAACCACTAGTAGTTATTTATAGAAAATGATATCGTATCTTCATTCTGGTGTAGGAGTTGGAACTGATGTAACTGAAGATGAAAAGAAGAGTAAGAAGACACTGTGGAAGAGGTTGAAGAACACAATTGGAGCAAAGTCAACTAAAAATTCCTCATACTCAAACATGGTCAGCCTGGTTGATAAGTACAGTAACAACTTCAAGTCTAAGTCCGTACTTGAGGACCTTACGCGTATTGCAAATATGGATTACTTATCAAATAACCTAATAAAGGTGCCTGAGGATATATTCGGATTCTACTATAACCAGATCAGGCAGAGGGACCCAGAGTATTCTTATGTGCATAACGCTATTGGGACTTCGTTGGTCTCTAATGTTGACCGTTTTTTCTTCCTTGAGCCACATCAACTGCTTGAAATGCCACACTCAAAGTCATTATCATCACTCATCTTCGCATCACAAAGGATCCTTAAGCGTGAAGCCAAGCAGCTGATCATGGACACGATCACTGTAGTTATGTGGAAAATCGTATTAGTAGATTTCAAGCATCATATTTTCTATAACTTATACACACCAGAAGTTAATAACGGATATAAAATTCAAGATATTGTGGAAAAGTTCCCAGAGAGCATCTTCCTATTCATTGACAAAATACCGCAGTATTATATTCAGTTCGCATACAACAACTTCTTCGACGCATTTATAAAGACCGTCTTCTACATAATAAGATATAAAAGTAGGGATAATAAGCTGCCAAAATCAGCAATAAAGGTAATATATCATGATGTTGATTTATTGACAAAGTTGCTGGAAAAGTATTCGCAGGATAATTTGGAGCTTTTGGAAACTGTTAAAAATTATATCAAGTCACTTGTTAACTAGTAATTTCAATTTTATCAAAATTTTTTAATTTCACCAGTTAATACATGTTATGTGTATTATATGTATTATTGGGTGTAAAGTATTAAAATCAATAATTGTCTTTAGTTTCATACCATTTTTTTACTTAATATAAATAGTTCTTATGGAAGTCTTGTTTACTCAGTATGAAGACTCTCCTATTATATATGATGAAGTTGCTGAACATCAGCCAGATCCAGACTACGTTTCCAGGAAGACAAACGCACATTTAATCGTTTCAAATTTAATTAAATATGGAATTAATTTAAGAGTTTCTGAAGATATTTTACAACATCTGTCAGACAAAATCATATCTGATTCACCAACATTTTATTCAAGTACCAAATTCTACATTATTAATTAATTTGTGTTTTAATTTTAATTAATGAAAATTTTAGTAATTATTCGTATTGAATGTTGATTATTTTTTAGTTCAATTTGGTGAAGATGTGTATGTTGATTCGAGGGTATGGAATCATTTAATATTGTCCCTCTATAACACAAAATTATCGTCAATAGAGACTCAGGAAATTGATTCTATCATTAATGAGATTACAAATTCTGAGTTGTACATCGCACAAAATAATTTTATTCAATTGGTTAATAATAAATTCCCATACCTACTCGAGAATACTTTCGGTAATAAGTTTAATAATAACGGAGTATATATATATAACGCATTTAAAGAAGTTCCTAAAGTGTATTATTCTACAAAGAAGCAGGTATTTTATATAACAGATTCATATTTTAATTCCTTTTATAGAAATTTCTATCTTCATTCAATAGTGAAGATTATGATAAGGAAACGCATGGAGATCCTATTGACCAAATATGTTCACTAAGATATCAGCTATTATTGGAGGTTTGCAAGTATAGATAGTGCTTTATTGAGTTTATAATATTATTCTAGAGGTGTCGTGGATATAATTTTAATGAATGGATTGGAATTGAATCTCATTCTTATCTCATGGCAGTTACCGTGGATTCGGTATCGTTCAGCTCTGAAGGTTATTATTTAACAATTCTACTATACATTATTAGTCTGATCCAGTCTTAGCTATGTTTAGGTGTTCAATTGTTGATTGGGAACTTATCGAAGTCTAAATACGGCGATCTTTGTATTCAAGGTTCACTGGTTGAGTTAAAAATTAAAATCGCATCTGAAGTATGATATAAAATGTTTTATATAGATAATTAATCCAGTTTTATATATTATGATTTTGTTATTAATTTATAAAAAATTAATTTTAGTGTAAAATAACTACTGGAATATACTGTTATGGCCAAGTTGTTATACTATACGGTGTGATGATACCGTTGGAGGTAATGTATAATTTATCAAAAATATTAATCAGAATGTATTTGAAGTAAGAGGCTTGACACACCCTCCACTCACACGTAAAGATGATGTTTCTCACCTAAACCTGTTTGGCGGGCATCATAATCCAATGGAGCTGGTATTTTTAAACTAAAATGACAAATAATAGCATTGTTTAAATAATAAATGTGTAGGTAACTTTCAATGAGTTGCCGAATATGCTATCCATAAAGAATATGTCATCTAATTGGCTTGTCATTACTGATCTACATCTGGACAAGTCAGACAATATTAAACAAATTGAACGACTTTTCAATTGTATTTTTGACTAATATAAACTTAAATAGTTTTTTAAATTAACTTCTCTGGATTAAATTAATTTTAATATAGCTTTGATGGATAATTATTCAAAGAAACAGTTACCAGTTGGGTTCATATTTATGGGAAACTTCAATTCATCTGAGTATAACTTCGAACATTATCGCAACTGGACAGACACTTTTGAACTTAAATCAACTACAAACTCTTACGAGTCGTACTCTATAGGATTTGAGGCACTTTTCAAAGTACTCACTAAACCCAAATTCATAATGATT
Source organism: Theileria sp. buffalo (assembly GCA_026724395.1). Classification (NCBI taxonomy): domain Eukaryota; phylum Apicomplexa; class Aconoidasida; order Piroplasmida; family Theileriidae; genus Theileria; species Theileria sp. buffalo. Next base: position 6,028 of record JAJHPJ010000080.1, on the reverse strand, counting down.
TTGGCAAGTAAACATTACACAGTAAATTTATTAAAATTCAAATCTAACATGTTGCTCAGGCTGCTACTTGGTTTTTGTTCCAGGGCCTAAGGACGCTACTTTATGCAGACGTAATTTATTATGTTTAACAAATATGTACAGAACGAGTTCCAAGAAATCCGCTCTTAAGTTTTGCTACTAACCGTTTCAAAGGTATCGCTTCTTAGTTGGTCACAAAACACTCTTATATATCGTGTTATATACCAGGAAAATGTTGAATTCTTCATATATGTTAATGTTTTTAGAGAGGTTGGAAAGTTCTAGGCCTGAGTGTAAAGGACGTGTTATAATGGCCACGAACCCCTGTAGAATACGGCATTGGGGTAGAAGGATGATCTTCTTCAGACATGATATCATGAGTCACCTTCTCCTCGACTCTATCATTACCACTTCAAATTATCCAGATAACACTAAAGACCTCTCAGATATGGTAATTTCTTAATCATATTTTTATTATTGTAGTTGGTGGAGACCATAGTTGGACAGAGTCATTTATTACCTAATAAGCCTGGACTATCAACTGTACTAAATCATGATTCAAGTTTGCTCCTACACCCTTTACCTGATCTGGTAACACCGCAATTATCTTGATAATTAATAGCATGTAATCTTTATTAATATAAATTTCGATTCAGATATGTTTGGGTGATTCTAGTTCGGATTCGTTTGTTAAAACTCATGGACTTGGTCGTAAATGTAAAATAGTAAACTGTGGTAAATAAACAATAGTTTTAAACCATTTTCAGGGAGAAATATTGAGACGTTTAATAATGTTATCTCATACGATACAGCTTTAAATACAATTAATGTCATTACAATATATTGATGTTAAAGTAGTTTATATTAATAGTTATATGTATAATAATTGAATTAAACATAAGATTGGAAATATATGAATAATTATAACAGTTGATCATATAATATAGAATAACTTTAAAAACAAATAAATACATTAAAAATTGTCAATAAATAAGATAAACATAACAACTGGAGAATTACTATTTTATGACTTTATTTATTAGATCTACACATGAAGAGTATAAATTAATTTATTTATTATATTTACTTTCAATTTTGATTAAAATAACAATGAATAATAATAATTTATCTAGAGTCACTATCGATGATAATGATCATGATTACGATGATCCTGACGATTCTGAATTAATAGTTTTGGACATCGCCAATGATATCAATATGAAACATTCATATTTTAAGAGAAATGATTATAAAGAATATTCTGTTCGTCGTTTTTGTTTTATAAATAAAATACAAGAGGGAAACAATGTTATATGGGAATCATCTAACAAGAATGAATGCACCTATCTAGTATTGTTTTACGACGGTCCAGAAAAATATATAGTAATAAAGCCTTATGACGGTAATTTAATTCTTCTACGGAAAAAAGATGATGGTTCTTGGATTAATATCAAAACCAACATTGATTTGAAGAAATTACAAATGTTTGAACGAGATGTCACATGCGTCAAAGTTCAGAATTTTTATTTTGATCTTCAAAAGTTTAATTTGAAAATTATATTTGACTGTTTTTGTCACACCGTTTTTTATGACGGAATGTTGATTTATAACCATTGCGATATGATAATACATGGCTACCCATATTCTTTATGCTTAAATCTATTGGATAGCAATATCTCAATTCACCTAATGGATGAGTCAACACCTACTATTCACTGTGTTAAGTCCAAATTACCCGAAATAACATATTCTCCTGGTCTTTATATGAACGAAAATTGTTATAACACAACACATTCCACTGTTAAACGTGAATTGAAAGACTGTAAAGATGAAAAAGTTGTTAAAAAGGTAAAATTAGATAAAAATAAATCAAAATATATTTGTTCATACGATCTTGATTGTTATTTTACAAATGCTAATTTTGAATGTGATCCTGTTTTTCTAGACTGCAATATGATAATGTCCACAGATAAATATGTAACATATTGCAGCGGAGCTTATAAGGGTTTCAATAGCAAGAAAGGATTTGCATTTACAGAAATAATAAATGGTTACTCTATTTATTCCAATTCAAATCATCCAGAGAATTACTCTACTCAAATAAGCACTCGTAGGCCTGATAGTTTACCCTTAAAAAATAAATGGATTGATTATAAGCCCAGATATCCCGGTGAGTACATTAGATGTGCTAAGCCTGATATTACAATGTTTGAGTTCTACAAAGCTGAAGATATTGAAATGAGTTCTGATGATTATGAATTGTCATATGACGATGTAACTTATGCTATTCACTTTAAGACTGATTTATATAAGGTCATTTATGATGGTAAAGAGTATTGGAATTACATCAATGATAAAATGAATGGTTTTCCTTCAAAAATTTATTTCACAGACTACAATAATGATATGAATGTTTGTTTCAATAATGGCAAGATTCAAAAAGTAAAAATTAAGGTTCACCTTTTACAATTTTATACAACTGACGAGTTCGGTAATACTGTTAAAATACTAGATAAGCAGTACAGAGCGACCAAGACTTTCAGAAATAGACGTTTGTATAAATTTAAGGATGGTGTTAAGTGTACTGAGATTTGGCATTACGAACTTGAGCTCGTCTGGAAACACAAGGAAGGTGATAAATATCCTATTTCAGTTGATTATGACAATGAAATATTTTCAATAGGCATAAGATTTGACAAATATTTCATTATGTCCGTTAGGGGTTCGATATCGATGATGTGGAGGTGTGCAGTATTCCAAATTCCGAGAAATTTCAAACTATACAGTCTGGATGAGAATGGAAATAAGGTAGAATTGAATGAAAAACACTACGTTTTAACTTGTAGTCATACAGGTGCTATTAAATATGACATAAAAGAGGGTGTTGAATGTGATGAAATTAAAGTTGACGGTGTGACTATTTTTAATTACATAAAAGCACAACAATATCCTTATCTAATGGCTTATTGCACTTGCATGCCATCAATTGCAGGTTTGTGTAGTAATTTATCGATTAGGTGTGAAAGGAAAAAAGGGATTTGGGAGACTAATTTAACGAAAGTTGATGATATTAGAGAGTATGGTAGAAAGTATAAGAAACGAAAATTGACTAATTAATAATCATAAAATATATACTATGTGGTATGAATAATTAGATATGTTGATCAAATTATATACAACAATAACTTGAAAAATAAATTAATAGATTAAAAAGTATAAATGAAATAGGATGAAAACACAAAAATAGGACATGTAGTATTTTATGACTTTATTTATTAGATCTATACATGACTATCGTTAATTATTTTATTTATTCTATTTACATTAAATTTTGATTAAAATGTCAACGAATAATAATAATTTATGTAGACTAACTGTCTTTGGTAAGAATAAAGTTTTGAATCCTCCAGAAGTGTCTGACTTAATTGTGTTAGACATTAACAATGAAGATAAAAGTGACAAGTATTCATATTTTAAAAGGAATAATTATAAAGAATATGCTTTATGTACAGGTAATTATGTAAATAAAATACAACAGGATGGTTGTGTTATTTGGGAATCATCGAACATTAATGATTATACACATTTAGTGTTATTGTATGATGGACACGATAAGCAAATAGTAATTGTTCCGTATGAAGGAAATTTAATTCTTTTGAACAAACTAGACAATGGATCATGGACAACTATCAAAACTAGCATTGATTTGAACAAATTACAAATGTTTAGAAAAAATGGCAATGCTCTAAAAATAGGTTGTTTTTACTATGATTTAGAATTGTTTAAAGTAAAAATTATTTTTGATCTTTATTGCGAAGCCGTTATTTATGACCGTATGTTAATTTATAACCATTGCGACAAACCTATACATGGCCATCCATATTCATTATGTTTCAATTTATTAGATTCCACTATCTCATTTCACTTCACCGATGAGTCAATACTAACATTTCAAAATTTAAAAACTGGATTATCCGAAATATCGAATTTTCATAATTCTGATCGAAATAATTATTCTTATAACCCATCACACTTTACTGTTGACGATAATTTTGAAAGTTATAATATTGAGGAAATAATTAAGCACGTAATGCTATACGGTTATAAAAGAAAAGACATTTGCTTATTTTATAAAAATTTTTATGATGAATCTATTGACATTGAAGCTGAACATTCTATCATTGACGCTAATTTAATAATGTCGACAAAAGAATATGTTACATATTGCTTCGCATCACGTAGGTTGTTTTACTGTAGACAAGGGTATTATTTTGGGAAAATAATAAATCGTTCACCAGATGAAGGAAATTCGGATTTGCCTCAGTATTGTTATACTAAAATAATAACACATGATCCAAGTTATTTATTACCTGAAAATCGTGATCTTGAATATGAAGACAAATATACAGATTTGTATGGTTCAATAAAGCCTGATATAACCAAGTTTAAGTTCTACAAAGCTGAAGATATTGAAATTAGTTCTGATGATTATGAAGTGTCATATGACGATTTTTTCTATGTAATTAAGTTTAAGACTGATTTATATAAAGTCATTTATGATGGTAAGGAGTATTGGAATTACATCAATGATAAAATGAATGGTTTTCCTTCAAAAATTTACTTCACAGACTACAATAATGATATGAATGTTTGTTTCAATAATGGCAAGATTCAAAAAGTAAAAATTAAGGTTCACCTTTTACAATTTTATACAACTGACGAGTTAGGTAATACTGTTCGGATAAATGACAACTACTATAGAGTCACTAAGAGCGAAAGGCACAAACTATTATATAAATTTAAGGATGGTGTTAAGTGTACTGAGATTCGTCACTACTCTGTGGAGCTCGTCTGGAAACACAAGAAAGGCGAAAGCTATCCTATTTCAATTGATTATGATTACGAATTCCTTCTAGCAAGCATAAGATTCGAAAAATATTTCGTTGTCTCAGTGCGAGGCCGTTCTAACACCTTTTGGAGTAGCTTATTATTTCAATTTCCAAGGCCATTTAAACTATACCATATAAATGAGTATTCTGAAATTGTAGAATTGAATGAGAAAGACTATGTACTGACCTGTGATCACTTTGGAGATTTCAGGTATAAAATGAAAAATAATGTTAAATGTGTTGAGATTAAACTAGGTGATGTAACTCTTTGGAGGCACGAGAAATCTCAACCATATCCACATACAGTCGCTTATTTATTTTTCCCCGCAGATATTGGAGTGAACTGTAAAGGTTTAAACATTTGGATTCGTAGAAATAAGGGGATTTGGAACACGAAAATCTGTGTGATTGGTAGCCATTAGCAATTTGTCCCTAATATTCTATCCAAATTCATATATAATTTACAATGATTCATGAAGTATATAAGTTGATTTTTTTATGTTAATTAAACGGTTTGTACTGGATAATTAATTTATACATTGTAATAGTGTGAATAATTGTGTATTTAAGTATATTAATTTTTGACAATAACAACTTCTACTTTACAGTTTCGTATGGAAAATTCCTCAGAGTGAAACTTATTAGCAACATTTAGATTATTTGTCACAACTGCATTCTTTTTTAATATTTTTTTAAGACTTTCCGTTTGAGACTCGAGCATATTAAAGAGCTCAAGGTCATCAGTATATATGTACACAGTGATGTCGTCATCAATTGATAATCCGAGCTCCTTGCGCATCTTTTGTACTCGGTTAGCAACTTCTCTAGTTAAAGCCTTGTATTCCAACGTGTCATCCTTTGTCAATTCGAGAATTACTGTGAGGTTGTTGTCGGACTCTGCGTCGAAATTATTGTTATCCAACTTTTCTGGATTAATTTTTCTAGTAATAACGACATCATCAATTGAGATGGAGTGACCCAGGAGCAACAGTGCTTCTCTTTCCAACAATTTAATCTGAGACTCGTCCAGATTTCGGACTGCATCAGAAACAAGCTTCATATCCTTTCCAACTCTAGCGCCCAGAATCCTAAAGTTAGGCATGGCGTTGAGAGTTATTAGT
>JAJHPJ010000081.1:1961-11974 GCA_026724395.1 Theileria sp. buffalo | reverse complement strand
GTTAAAATGATACTAAAAATTGATGATGTAATCACTCCAACAGAATTCAACAATTGATAATCTAATATTCTATCCATAATTGTTTTATACTATAATTTATATACATTGTATATTGATATGTGTATATTAGTCATAGTATATGAACGAAGCATAAAGTAATGCATACAAAAATATGTGTGTATAAAATAAAATACAAGAATACAAAGAGAAATATTATGCGATTAAAGAGATTCAAGAAAAGATTCGGTAAGAGCCGGAACACGCCAACTATCCTCTACACACTGAAGTACACGAGTTTGATACAAAAACAAATCATCGGTATAAATCTGAGAAGCTTCGGTATTAGCAGGTGACATTGGATTAGGGTCATTAAGAAGAGACTAAAAGAAATTAACAATAAATAGAATACCTGAATTGATATTAAAATAGAAGAAACATCATACATAGGAGTCCACTGGTTCTGTAAAATATCCAAACAAATGGAACCGTCAAAATAAACTAAAAATGAAATTTATAATATAATTCTTACTATTTGGATGAAACATTTTCGATAGAAACCGAACAACAGGAGGTTTTGTAGGATAATCCTCAGTAAACTTTATGATTAAATGAAATGTTCCACATTCCCAAATTGTACCCTCAGATCCGTTTATTATAGCGTGGCAATACATCATATTATCAGAAAAAGGGAGAGCATTAGTACCCTTAGGAGGATCCTTGGTAATCCTGGAAATATCCTGAACAATCCTACGCCTAGCAAGAGTTGACATAATAGAAATTAAAAACACATTTTAAACATTAAAGGAGTTCAGAACAATTAAAATAAATAAATTAAAATATACTACAGAATCAAAATGGATTCAAATTTAGTATTTCATAGTGTATGAGATATCTATATTGGGATTCTTAAAGAATAAAATAGTATATAAAATGTAATTATCCTACGAGTAATTATTTTACTCTATTTTATCATGATAGGCTTGGAAAATATATTTGTTTACTCATATGAACGCCATCCTGTTTATCTTTGTCATTTCATCAATTTATGATAGATTCGCGATATTCTTTTCTACCAATATATTAATATATTTCATGTATAGTAGATGTTTCTTATATGGCTACAGGAATCGGTTTGTATCCTACAATTTTAAACATTATAATTTAAAGCGATGCCCTTCCGAGGTTAATTTATCATTTCTTTCAACTATTAAATCCCTTGTTTCTTCCAAATCAGATAACAAAACAACACAAACGACCAGGTAAACTTGCGTTTTAATATTTTATATAAATTAATATATATATTTAAACAAATCTAAAACAATTTTAGTGTTGTCGAAAAGCCTGGATATAATAACATACTAGAATCAATAATATGGCCAATTTTTAATAATAGATGGATTAATAGTTTAAGAACATTTAATGATTCATTAGATTATCAAGAATATAAAATCAATAGTAATATATCACAAATGCAAAGTAATAATTATGCAATAGCCAGGGTCCCAGAAGAGGGAGACAAGCTGTACCTAACTCTCTTTTGGAATGACCGGAAGCTTAAAATGGAAAGAGATAAGTCTGAAACAATTGGTGTTACATTAGCAAGAATGAAGCGCAACTTGTTAAAGAATGGGAATGGTAAAAATAACACTCAGATGGATAACCTTTCAGAGTATTCAGTATCATTTCTGACAAACCTGTTTAAAACATTTGATGAGAGTTCAAATTGTAAGGAAACAATACTAAAATCCTCTTTTATATCAATTAATGATAACTTACTCAAGTTGTTCACAAACGTGCCTCAGCTGGATAAGGTTAAGCTGTTACCCAAATGTATGGTCGACTGCCCAGTACCACTGACAATAAAAGATGAAGAGGAAAATAACTTTTCACACGTATTTGTGGAATGGCTTGATTCAGACGGTAATCTCCTGAGTAACGATTTGCAATTTATTCCGAGTTTATCTGATCTGGGTAAAACGATAAAAGCAAGAGTAACAAATTCACTTATGAAATATGATATATTCGAGTCGAATTTATCAAGAGTTGAATTGTCACCAAATTGTCCATGGCAATTTGAACGGATATCGAAATTCAATTCATCTCCGAAAAAACACGTTTCTAATTCATTACAGGACCCAAATTATGATACCAGAGTCGTTTCATTCAATATTCTATCGCCGACATACTTAACTTCAACAGATCCCTCATCGACATTCTTCCCTTATTGTCCCGGCGAATTCTTAGATTATAACTATAGAAATCAGCTAATTGGAAGAGAAATTAACTACCTGGATCCAGACATTCTGTGCCTCCAGGAGTGTTCACGTAAAGTATACAACGATTATTTAAAGTTTCTGTTTGATACAAAGTATCACTCATGGTTTACTGTAAAGGGTGGAAACGCAGGCGAAGGTTGCGCAATTTTTGTTAAGAGGAATATGTTTACCCCTCTTGAACTTCATGACATGTACTTTAAAGATATAGTAAAATCAGATGAATATAAGGAAATTACGAATAAATTATGTACAAAATGGCTCTCATACGGGGTTAGTTTATACTTTAATATTAAAAAAAAATATGTTTAGGAAAATTACTTTGACAAGTATCACACGGTGTTCCAGTTTGGATGTTATCGTAACAAAATGACAAATAAATATCATTTCGTGGCAAATACACATTTGTACTTTCACCCAATGGCAGGACATATAAGGCTTCTGCAGACTTATGTAATGTTAAATGAGTTAGAAAAGTTCAAACTAATAATAGCTGGTAAACATGGATTTGATGTTAATCGGGATTCATACACACTTATGTGCGGAGATTTTAACTCATTCCCGAATGAGTCTATTTATAATCTAATCTTAACAGGACATGTATCATACAATCATCCAGACTGGTCCTTAGGTTAGTTGAAATATACAAATATTATATATAATTTATATAAAAATTTTAATTTAAAAATGTGTAGGGGAAAGATTTGTTTATGATAAGCGTTATTTAGTGTGTGATGGGTTTGAAAGATTAATTGAACCAGTTGAAGTATATGATGATAATATGAACAGAAATGAAATTTTACAAGTTAAAGATTATCAAGGTTATTCTGATTCATATGACCAGAAGCAGTTGCCTTTCACTAACTATTGCCAAGTATTCAACGGAACACTGGACTTTATTTTCCATTCAAATAATGTCAAGGTATTAAATTACATATTTTATAGTACCCAACGATGAATCAGATTAGTTAAATATATATACCAATATAAAATGTGTTCTAGGTAAAGAGGAATATGCCAGGAATTAAAGCAGAAGAAGCATCAGAATACATTGGATTACCTTCAAAACTTTATCCATCAGATCACCTATCAATTGCAGCTGATTTTTAATATCTTCAAACTAATTTGTAATATACTAGAAATAAATAACATTCCCCTTGCCTTGATCTGTTATAAAATATGGTGTGATAGATCATAGAATTATTATTAAATATTCATGATGTACAATAGTAAATATTTAAATTATAATTTATCATAATGATATTATAAAACAATTTGAAAATATAAAATATAGATGGATATAAATGATATAAATCCAGGTATTTTAAACTAATTTGAATATGGATTTTAAAATAATTTTATTTTTACAGATTCTAAGGAAAATCCCAAAGATTCCATAGATGATTATATGGAAACATTGGTAAAATCAAAGCCTGTGGTATTCAATAACTCTGAAATATGTTATAATGACAATGATAGCCATTTAGAAGAATTCTGTGATATTTTAAAGAAAAATAAAGAAAAAAATGAAAATGAGTCAACGTTATATGTTAAAGAAAGCCAACATGATTTAAATATCGCAAAAACAATCAAACCATCATTGACACAGGATGATATAAGTATAAAGGACTATGTGAAGAACATATATATACCAGATGAAGAGGTGGAATCGATGAGCTTAGAAGACTGTGTAAATTTTAAGAAAAGATTTAACATCGAGACTTTTGGAACGAGAGTTCCAAAACCTATTTCGTCATTTATACACTTATCGAAGAGTATACCAGCAACTATTCTGAACAGAATAGAAAAAATGGGATTTTATGAACCTACACCAGTACAGAGTCAAGTAATACCGTGTATTTTGCAGGGAAGGAACACAATAATATTATCGGAAACAGGAAGCGGGAAGACCATATCATATTTAATACCAATAGTAGTAAAAGTACTTGATTTGATTAAACAGTGGAAGTCAGTTTCAGGTAAAAAGAATGTGTATGCATTGGTTCTTACACTCACAAGGGAACTATGTAACCAGATTTATGGTTTGGTGCAGAAGCTTTGCAAAGGAATTAATTTAAGAATAACACTAATCACGGCGGGAGTTGATAAGACTGAAATGTTCAGATCAGTGTATAACGGATGTGAAATTGCAATTTGCACTCCGCAAAGACTGGTTGATATGATTTCTTCAAAAGGAATTAATTTATCAGAATCTAAGTTTTTCGTTCTTGATGAAGCAGATAAGATGTTTACAAAGGAGTATGAATCGAAGGTGATAAGTATATTAAATTTACTTAGAGACGATACTCTGATGGTGTTGGTTTCCGCATCAACTACTGATGAGATATACAAAAGGATAAAGTCACTAGTAAGAAACACAATAACAGTAAAAGTAGGTTTGTCAGACGTAATTAACCTTGAAAACATACAGCTTAAATTTCTGACGTTCTTCTCACATAACTTTTTGGCTCAGAAAAACAGTTGGCTGGAAGATAATCTACCGGCACTTGAGTCACAATCTCAAGTAATAATTTTCTGTAACTCAAGAGAAACAGTTGAACAGCTATATTCATTCCTGTACTCAGCTTATAAATCCTCTTGTAAACTATACGGAGATATGCTTCCAACTGAACGACATAGTACAATTTCAAGCTTTAAGAAAGGCAATTATAGAACACTAATTGCAACAGATTTGGTTTGCAGAGGATTAGATATACCAGCAGTTGGAGTAGTGATAAACTACGATACACCAAGGCATTTTCATACATTTCTACATAGAGTTGGAAGGTGCGCAAGAGGGAATTCTAAGGGAACGAGTTACACATTTTTTACAAAAAATGATAACAAGATTGCAGCATACATAGTAAATTACCTAGAAACTGAAAGTAAAAAGTGCAAAATCAAGATAAATACAACTGAAGATCCAACTTGCAATGATTATATAACTATACCTGAGCATTTGAAGGCGTTAGCAATGACGTTTGGACCGTATAAAAGGTCGAAACAGCTTGGAATGGATTTCATAGAATACATGTCAAAGGGTACTTTATTGAAACAAAATAGTAATCGGGGTAAGAGACCTTTAGAAATTAATAAAAGCAGCGGTTTTGTCACAAGTAAATTTAGTAAAACATCAACACAAGATTTCACAAGTAGTGGATATAATGAAAAAGATAATATAGGGAAAGAATACACAGCAAATGATGAAATTTCAAGTTCCGATGAAGAATGATTATTTTTTTAAACTATAATTTATTATATTTATAGTGTTCGTAATGTCGTGTATTCTTCAACATTAACTTTGATATTATTACATGTAATTTTAGATAAAACTTATTAAAATAATTATTTATAATTTTTTATATAAAATTATATATTGTATATTAAAATGTGTTACATGGTTCATTTGATTTTTAAAACTTACAAGTTTACTGGCTTGTGATCATGAAATTTTATCTTTCAAACTTTTTCAAATTTGTAAAACTAGAATTCAAAGGCTTGTCGGACTATAACGAACTTGAAGATGACAATAATAATTTAAATAAGTCAAATTCTTCAGATATTACTAACGGTATCCAAAATTTCTCTAGTGGTGAAATTCATAATACCGAGTTTAATAACAGCAAAGATTTTGAGACGAAGAAAAATGGCGTCGAACCCTTAAATTCCGACTCTTTTTGTAAAAAATGCCAAAATAAAATACAATCAATTAATAAACCTCCTTGTAAAGATCATAATGGGTTTTTGAATCCGCTAAATGGATCAATTAACTCAGATAAATTTGGTTACAACTTCGTTTTGGATTCTATTCCTAAGGTATTTTCTACTTATACATTTATGTAAATATATTAGAATCTTCTGATACATATGGCAAGACTCCCTAAATTTTTCGAAAGGTTAATTTTGCATTCCGTCGGTATTTGTCTTGACTCAGTGTTATTTGAATTAACATTCATGCCAATTCAGGTAATATAATACATATTAAAACCATTCAGGCGGTAACTACTGTATCATATCTTATTACAAAGTTCCTATTGTATGTTTTTAAAGAACTAAAGTATATGTTTTGTAATGATTTCCTAGCCCTCTTCAATAATCACAAAGGTTTAATTCATTAGATATCTATATAATAATATCCGATTTACTATATCTTAATAATTAACAATTGATTATAGATAAGGAACTTAATAGCGCCAGAAGTGATAAATCAACTGAAAATTTTGATGAGCCGAGAAGCATAACATTGACGGAGGTCTGTGGTTGTGTAAGGTTTCTAGTTCTTTTGGCTACGGTTTATATCTTTTCGTTCATTGATACATCAAAGGTGTACCATAATATAAAGGCACAGCCAATAATGAAGTTATATGTACTCTTTAACATGCTAGAAATTTGTGAAAGGCTTTGCAGATCATTCAGCAGAGATATAATGGATAGTTTAGTTAAAACCACAATTAACATTTTTATAATTCAGTTCAATAATACCAATGTGTCCAGTCCAAGAATCAATTATGCTAAACCAAATTCTCAAAATTGTCAATTTGGTAATAACGGGACCAAACAGTTTTTGAATTATTTCACAAATAACACAAAGAATAAACTTGATAAATCTGTAAATAGGAGATCGTCTGCAGAATCTGAAGGATTTGTTAATGGAAATAAACCAGAATCGCTATTGAGTAGCTGTAGAAACCATTCTGATGGGTTCAATATATATTATAAATTTGTATTTCTGTACTGTTTTGTAGTTTTAACAATAACATTTCACGCGTTTATACATTTGGTAAGGGTTTTGATCCTGAACATAGCAATTAATTCCCCAGAATACACCATGTTCCTGGTTCTAATAACAAACAACTTTGGTGAAATTAAGTCATCCGTGTTCAAAAAAAATACTGAGCTTTCATTATTCATACTTTTCGCATCAGACGCTGTTGAAAGATGTCATTTAGTTTTAGACGGATTACTAGTTTTCTTCAAAATGTCGACATCCAAAAGGTTATAATACTAGCTATATACCAATTTAACGTAATTTAACTTAATTTAAAGTTATTTTGTCAATAGTTGATTAGTTATATTATGTTTAGGAACGTGAATTCGTATATTTCAGTTTTCAGCTGGCTTTTTCTAGTGTATGGAATTGAAGTCTTAATCGACCTCGTAAAGCATTCATACATTATTAAATTCAATAAACTGCTTTCAGAAACATTTGAAAAATACAATTCTGTTTTAATCGCAGATAGACTCCTATCAAGATCATTATATAACCTAAGAAGCTTGACATTTTCCAAATTAAAAGTCCCTTGTAAGTGTTCATTCTCATTCTCACACATCTCGTCAAGGTAATTTACATATTAAATATTATTTTTAATTGCATATTTGAATTGATTATTACCTTGATTTAATATATTATAGACGGTTGGGATTCATATCATCACCGATTGTGACGTTGATAATATCCACAATACCTAAAATGGGATGTCACATTTCACCGAAGATACTGATCATCTCTGTGTTTTCTTGGCTTTCGTTGGTATTCGTTAAAATCACAACGTCAATTCTACTTACGGGTTATTGTATAAAGAAGAAAGACGATATTTATTATCTGGATCCAGAACTGTATAAAATCGGGGCCTTGTAATCTTATCTTTATAGTATTCGTTATTATTGTCATTAAACACTATGTTCTATTAAATATTGAATTAAGGAAAGTGTAAAAATAATAATAAATTAATTGTTAGAGTGAATCATATTAAGAATTTTGGGGACATTAGAAAGTGAGCACCTTATGGAAAGTTGGTGAGTTGGGTTCGTAGCGTTCAAGTCAAGTTCAGAAACAAGTTTTGAAAGTTCAAACGTAACGTGGGCGTATAACTTGTAAATAAAAGCGTCAAATGCTCTCGAAACCTTAGCATAGTAGATAAAAGAGTTTGTATTCTTTTTATTGCCATTCTTGGAATGCAGAAGGAATGAAGGGTCACGATGTTCAAAATCAACATTTGTGAAGAATGGAACCCTTTTATCAAAAAAGTCATTTGCAAAGTAAGAAGCAAATTGGTACTTTAAAGCAAATGAGCTTTTTACGTCCTTTGAGTAACATACTTGATAGTGGCTTTTTAAATCATTATTTGAAATAATCACGTTTTTAATTATTGACTTATGAACACCTTCTCTTCTGATAACTTTGCACATGTTTTTATCCAAGAAACCAAAAAATTGGTTAATTTCATCAGGTGTGAGCTCTTTTAAAGATTCAAATGTTATTGGAGGAACGTTGTTCTCTCGAGTTAACTTGATTTTATTAGACTTAAAATAGGCCTGAAACTCGTCAGTTTTAGTCTTTTGGGTGCTTGACTGAGGGTTATTCTTTGGTGAGTTTAGTTGTAACTTAATTTTGGGTGACTCGGCTTTATCCAACACACCCTCTTGTGGGTTATCAGAATCGTTATTAAGTTTATGTGAATCTTGGGGTTGTTTTTCATTGGAAGAATCAAATTGATCCGTTCTGCAATTTGGCGAGCTTGCTTGAGAGTTATGAAGGCTTTCAGATTGCGATTTATCTGAATCCGACTGTGTTGAAAATGATTGCGATGAAAGCGATTTCGTTAACGATTTGCGATATGTTGTGCTGAGTAGAACAGGGAATTCAATATTTGATTCGCCAAGAGTTTTGAAATAATCAAGAACTTGTTTATACACATTAGGTGTAAGCAGATAGTTAAACTCGACAAATTTATCCAAATCTGTTAAATTATATACTCCTGTAATTGTAATTCTTGGCATTAGGCTATCCATATTTTTACTCATTGAGCTCTTGGAAATATCCTTAAGAATAACATCAACAGCGTTAAAATAGTTTTGGATTCCATTTGTGCCTTGCTCTTGTAATTGTTCCTCAGAAATTTTAGGTTGTGTTAAAAAATATCCATAGGTTTGTGAGTTAACAATTACGGGTGACATTTCGCCTGTATACTTCATCCTTTTACGAATTGACTCAGCTTCTGACTCAGGATTAGTAATTTGTGGAGTTTCCAATTTAGTTTTGTCAGTTTGTTGAGTCTCTTGAGTATGCTTATCAACCAATGGCATTTGTATAAACTGTTTGGGCATTGAAGATGAATTGGGAGTAGGTTTATCCACTTGACTCATTTGGGATGGTGATTTATCGATTATTGGAGGTTTGTGAGTAGAATAAGCACCATAAGGAAAATTCTGATTAATCATGTGAGCTTGTTGAGGTACTTGTTGCTGAGGTTTAGGTAGTTGTTCCATTGGTCCGTGTAGTTGAGTGCCTCTAATAGGTTGTGGTTGAACCATATGAGTTTGGGGTTGTTTATGATGTTGATTAGGAGGGATAAATTTAGTTTCACAATGCACCTGTGGCATGACAGGACTAACATTAGGCCTGTATTGCATAGGAATGTTAGATGAAACTGGGTATGGGCCAGATTTATACATTAACTGAGTTTGAGGTGGGACATTTTGAGGCACATTGGGTTGATACATGTATCCAACGTTAGGTTGAGGCATTCTATTATTAAAAATCTGTTGATTCATATGTTCTTGAGCATATTTATAAGGGTTATATGGGTGATATTGTGTTGCAACTTGATATTGAACATTTGGAATATTAGACTGAGGATGATAACTTCTCATATTGTTTTGATAAATTTGCATATTATTTTGGTAAAATTGAGGAATGTAATTTTGTGATTTGTACATAGCTTGATTCTTTGCGGCATT
>JAJHPJ010000079.1:0-32557 GCA_026724395.1 Theileria sp. buffalo | reverse complement strand
TATCCTATCGAATTGTTAGAGTACATATTTCCGGCTATAAGTTTAAGAAAATCGTTAAACAGTTCCTCCTCCAATTCATGTATAATTTCTACAAATAGCCTCAAAATCTCACCAAATAATTGTATCTTATCATCTACATAATTCCAACTTCTGTAGTGTCTTAAACCGACTTCCTTAACCTCAGAGAAGTTCAGTTGGTCAATATCATCCACAGCATCACAGTCATCAAACTCATCCATACTACAGAGTTCACTAATTTCTTCTTCTGAAATCTTCTTATTCTCGTCTAAGAGTTCTAATTTCATGATTTGAACCAGTTGACCTCCAAAGTTGTTAAAACATTCTTGATATACGGGTTTACATGCCTTGAGGAAATACAAAGTGTCTGAAATCACTGATGTATAATTAAGACTCATACTAAACTGTGAACACAAAGAGTCGATCAATGTCTCCATTGAGAAAGGTCCCAGCTTCTCAGATGACATGAAACACGAAAGTAATGATTTCTTTAACTGTAGCGGTGTGATTTTAATAGTGTCATTTTCAGGTGGTTCAAATTGGATCGGGTAATACACTGAGATTGTCCTTGAGATATGCTCGAAATCCTCAGGCACTTTCGCTACATTTCTTGCAAGTTTCGATAACAAATCAAACATCACAAGTATATTTCTGGGATCTCTTTCTCCAGCAATCTCATCACAAATGAGACAAAGGTCGATTTTATCTATTTTCCTTGTAATGTACAGATCCACTAACCGATCTGAGATGTATAAATAATCCATTCTACATTTTTGTGGATACTCTGATATTCTTTTATGCGATACCACGTCATGGAAATGTTGTAAATCCTCATAAAAAGTACGATCTCCAGGGTCAGAATGCCGTTCAATGAGTGATCTCATTGTGGCTAGAGATAACTGAACACAGATGGTCAACTTTAAACATTTCAATAACAAGTCTAAAACAGGTCCTGAATCGAAAATATTTTCAGTTCTTGACACAACTTCATATAATAAATTTAACACGTTTTTGCGATCAACAGGGTCATCTCCCTATGACATTATGAACACGATTTCACATACCTCTTCGTATATATTGTTAAGAATTTGAATAAATTCCGAAGTTCCAGTGTTAATAACTGATAGAAGGATCTTATTGCGATATGAATTTTGCTTATATATGTCATGTGTAGATAGGTATGATCTGACTACATCGTCTAAATCACAGCTAAAATTAAACATTCTAGTTTTATCCTAAACATATTAACCCAAGTCTCATATAAAGTAATTAACATATCTTTAAATTTGCAGTTTATAATATTTACGGAAGATAATAAAAGTGTTTGATGAAAAATCTAAAATTTTAGAAATAACAAAATAAACAAAATTAGTTTATTACATAACAATTATTTTACAATTATAATTAATTTTATTTATCAACTTTTATAATCATTATTAGGCGTTGCCGTTGGTTATAGAAACCCACAAAAATCATTCTCATATAAAATTAAAATTTTTATCAAATCGCATAATGTAGTTTTATTATTAATTATTTCCACATTTTTAATGATATTTTATATAAATTATTATGTATCACAATCTTCCTAATATAATATAATCCCTGTAGTAAAATTTAAATTTATCAATATTCTTTAAACTTCATCAAAGATCTTTAAATAAATATACTAATGCAAGGACGGGATATATCTAGGCAGCCTTGTCCTGATAGGATTGTAGAGGACATGGGCGGCGCCTTTGGTATGGGTTCTGTTGGTGGATTTCTTTGGCATTTTATAGCTGGAGCTAAGAATTCTCCTAGAGGTTTAATTTTAAAAAATGCTTTATATACTGCCAGTTCAAAATCTCCAGTTCTGGGTGGAAATTTCGCCATTTGGGGAGGCACTTTCTCCACCTTCGACTGTACCTTCCAGGCTTTACGTAATAAAGAAGACCACTGGAACGCCATTTTCAGCGGTTTTGTCACTGGTGGTGTTCTGGCACTTCGAGGAGGTTTAAAAAACGCCTCCAGAAACGCCTTCATCGGCGGTGTTCTCCTAAGTAATTTTCTTACACAATTATTATGTTCTTAGGTATAATCGAGACTGTTTCAATTGTTGTAAATAAAAGAATTGCCGTCACTCCCAGACAACACTTTCAACGACAAATGGAATACGAAAAACAACTCAAGTAAACACATTTAACAAATATTGATATACTGTTATTTAGATTAACATTGTTATATACTTATGTAAATGTGTATAGTATTAATTTGTAGGAATCGCGATGTTAATTTTACACCTACGGCACAGCCAACCTAGCAGTTACCAGCATGGTCTGTTACTAATAATTGCAATTTCATTAACCTAAACAATATTATAATAAAATCTATATATTATTATAGTATAGTATAGTATGATAGTATAATAGTACCATGTAAGGATATTCTAGTGTTTCTAGAGGATTAGGATGTCTTGAAATAGCAATTGAGTAGACCACTTCTCTAATATCATCAATTTGACCTAAGCATAATTAATTGGGTATTAAGAGTACCTGCACAGACTTTCCCTTTAGTATCTCTTAGACAGTTTATCTGTTGTGTTGTAAAGTTGAATATTAGCCAGGGGTCACCTTCCTTAACCTTCATCCCTCCTATACTCAGAATGAGTCAATTGTATATAATAATATTTACCCTTGAGTTCAACGTTTTTGAGTATGAGAATAGAAGGATCAAGTACGAGTTTCTGTAAATTCCTTTCCTTGATTGATGTGTTTAGTATGTTAAATGCCACTTCTCCACAGTGCTAAAGAAAAATAATTAGTAAATTCGTACCAATTTTAAGGCTTCACCGTCCCCTTTGAGATATGACTCGACGACGTGAGGAGCAATCACATGCTCGACAAGTTCAACAAGGTCAGGTAAATTAAAACTTGGATCAAGTCTCTTCATCTCACGTAAAGCTGAAGCCAAACTTGTATCACCAAACAACTTTGATATTATAGGATTCTCTACAAATGCATCAGTAAGTAACGGTTGAGTCGGGTGAAATTGTATTAACTGACTAAAATTGGTCTAATTGGCTAACTAATGAAGTAACTACAAAACTCTATAAATTGTGGGATACCGAAAAACTCGTATAGAAATGGCATATCCCGAATTTTACTGCCAAATCTATCCCAAACTGATTCCTTTGCAAGTACTAGTGAATTGTCCGGAGTCGGAGTCTCGGTTTCAGCGTCCTTATCCTCAGTTAAAACAGTTGCCTGTTCTTTAGAACGTGACTTAGAAGTTCGTTTGAGATTCATCTTACTTCTAATCCGCTTGGCGTGTCCTTTTTCATCGTACAAGTAACTGGAAACTTTATCAAATCCCACAGCGATGTTCTTGGCTAAAACTATATTAATAGTATAAATTACCTGATTCAAGACAGTTTTTGACAATCTTAGAGTTCTTAGTCTCTGATAACTTGTTAATACAATCCTTGCTGAAGTCTCGCGTCTTCTCAAAGTATTCTGAAATCCTTGAAATCTTCTCAGAGATCTGAGACTCACTTTCAAGCTTCTCCATCGCCTCCTGGAGACTCTTATCCTTCTCCAAATCCTTCTTTACCTGCTTCAAAACAGTTTGCATAAAGGAGTCTGAAGAAAAGAACCTATTACTCCCAGAAATAAAAGGATAAACAGGATCAGATAATTCTGTACGATTAAAACTGTGAATGGAATTAACATTGCGATATCTGGTGAGAATATTATTTGTGATTCTTCCATTTAAGAAAACTCTCCGAATCATTTTAACACAAAATTAACCAAATCATGATACAATTATTGTAAACAAATTATATGTTGAATATATTATAATTTATTGAGTTGAGAATGGATTTTTTGGTAAAAATTTTTTATGTTACAAATTATAAATTTTATAATATATTTTAAAATTAATTTTTTTGAATAAAATAAAAGAAGGAATCTGATTAAATTGAAATTAATTTCCCAACAAATTATGCGAATCGGTCCTAGAATGTTAACCCAGAAAATGCAAACCGCCCAAATATTACCAAATATATCCCAAATAATATAAAACTAAATATATACAAATTTATAGATATATTGAGTTTATAATGTACAAAAATTTGAACAGATTGAATTAAATAATTTTCAAATCATTTCCTTTGACCTCCAAATCTACCCCTTCCTCTTGGAGGACCACCTCTTCCTCTTCCTCTACCCCTTATAGAGCTAAATTTAGTTCTGCTTGGCTTTTGTACTGGTGTGTCATCTATCAAAAGAGTATCCAAAGGGATACTTTCGGATAGAATGAAGTAGCGGATGTTGTTCCCTCTGACTGTAAGATGGTCTAAAAGAACTACATTTGTGCCTTCCTTTCCGTCAGGCCCTTTAGTTACAACCTTTACACTCTTAAGGTGAGTGTTCATTGATATGTCGATGCCAATCACAACGCCAGTGATCACTGTACCATTTTTAAGCTCAACTGTCACTTCCTCATTGGCTAACTTCATAAGGAATCTGACCAACTTCATTTTTAATTTAATTACGATACTGTGAGGATTCTTAAAGATTGTACCAATTCTCTTTTAAATTGGTGAAAATAAATTACAAATCCAATTAACAAACCCGATGAATAATATTTAAAATCCAATAGATAATATTTAAAATCAATGAATGGTAATATTTGTATATGATTTGATTCTGAGGATTAAATCAGTTATTATGACAAAAACCCATATTTTACAATATTGGCCCAACTAAACTGCAAATTTACACAAATACATTTATTATAGGAGATGATTGGTACTATTAATATCCAATTACAATCCTAAACAATTTATAAAATATGTAATTAATCCATATTAATACCCCATCAGATTCCTTAAAATTATTCATTAATTTATTCATCTTATTACACATTTTAAAATAAATATTATGAAAATTTGATCTTCTGTGTGTAGTTTTTGTTCTTTTGGAGCCTGCTCATATAACCAAACTTCAACCATGTTAAGGAATTCATGAGAATTCTTATTTATCTATTAATATTTCTGGAAATTCTAACCACAAATGGGTTTATAATAAGTAGAACTAACGTTCCCAAGTTTAATACTAACTTGTATATGATTTGGGCTTATCCACTTTTCGATGATTCCCCTAAACGTGGCCCTAGGCGTAAGATACATCAGGCCTTTGAACGTGGCCCAGTTCGTGCCAACGTTACCTTAAACTATGAATATGCCAATAGACTCGCTCAAAACACGTTAGTCCGACTTTTAAATTTTTATTAAAAATTTTCTCAACATTTTACACACTCATAAATTATAATATTTCATATATTAAATTTTGATTAGTTGTTATACTATGTATGTTCAGGTTCCATGTTCCTGGAAAGGGCGAGTTACCTTATATAACTGAGGAGGGTTTGGGAGATACTGAGGATATCCACACTAGTCCTGAGACTGCGTGTGGTGGTATTGACATTGACGAGGCGGAGTTTGAGAAGATAAAAAACGTCTACAAAGTATTCAATGATAGAAACTGCGGGGTTTTGAGAATAATTGGGGCTAAGATGGGCCACTTTTCATTTTTGTATTACGGGCCCATAAGTCACAAGTATGGCATTAAATGTTACCTTCGTTACTTGATTAATCGAGTTTACCCTGGATCCAAGGTTACCATTTTGACTCAGGAGTCATATGACCGCAATCTTCTGCAGCAAGGTGTTAATCCTGGACTTTTTGCTAAACAACGTCGTCTCATGGTGACTGGTAGGGATTATTGTGAATCATTTAACGATGGACTTCCCAACGAAAACGCTCTCCCACCAAAAGTAGATATGATCATCTAACATTTCTATTAATATTTTCACATTTAAATTCAATTTAATAATTCATCAGTTTTGCGTATGTTTATACCCAGGCCAATATACAAATTAATATTACACATTTTATAATAATATATATAACTTTCAAGTATATTAATGACGTCTGGAGACACCAACTTTAGCTGGTCTTAAAACACGTCCACTTATTTTGTATCCATTTTTAACAACTTGTACAACCTTGTTATGTGTGTCGTTGTCCTTAACCTCAAACATGGCCTCGTGGATCATGGGATCAAAATCCTCCATTAGGCTTTCATATTTCTTAATGCCAAACTTCTCAAAAGTATGGTGGAGCATGTTTTCTGTCATTTTAATTCCGTCAACAAAGTCATTAGAGGTGTTGGAGTCAGATTCTCCCAAGTGTTTTAAGGCCAATTCGAAGGTATCAGCGACCTCTAACAACCCCTTTGCAAACTCTGTTACTGCATAAATCTTTGTGTTTTCCAACTCCTTCTTATGAATCTTACACAGGTTGTCACAATTACTCAAACTCATTTTATACTTCAACTCCAACTCCTTCAACTTAGTTTCCAAAGTACTCAACTTCTAAATATTTTTATAAAATAAATATAATATAGCTAATTTACAATGATTTTATAAATATAATTAACACAGGTATAACTGGGATATATATCAAATTATGCCAGAACTGACCTGTTTGAGCGTTTCATTCTCCTGGTTCAGAAGTTCTTCTGGAGATGAATTTGATTCGTCTTTAGTGTTTTCGTCTTCTAAATTCTGTTCTTCATTGGAATCTTTGTTAGATTTATGTTCCGATGCTTTGGAATCTTCAACAGAAGAATAAAGTCTCACAATCGAGTTTTGAAAGGGGCGAAATTTATCAAATCGACTAAATTTAGGAATTTTACTTGAATAATATCTTATATTTTTAGTAAAGGCTGCATATTTTATATTCTTCAGTATGTTTACACATACTGGACTAACTAGACTTGATTTCATAATTTTATTTTACAAGATTAGATTTAAATAAAAAACAACAAAAAACCAAGTGGATTGTTTTTAACCAATAAAATTATTTTATTATATCATTACAATAAATAATTTAATTATGTAAGTCGGGTACTGTAACGGTAAAATAAACAATATTGTGAATAATTTACAATACATTAAAAGTGTATTTATAGGTTTAATTTCTTAATGCTTGAGAGATATGAATCCTTCTCAGATTGAAGTGACTGTGTAACTGGTTTTCTCCTGATCGAAACCTTTTTCCCCTTCAGCTTTCCATGTTTTCCACAGCCCTTTGTCGATTCCTTAACTCTACAAATTATACAATAGTAGAATAACAATCTTATTAACTTAACATAAGTCGCGTATAGTTGATTTTATACCTTTGAAGTGTTTTTTTTAATTGCGATTTATCTTTTCGGGCGCTTTGTTCCATCTTATTTCTCAGCTAAAACTTCATGTATAATAGTTAAATTACCTCTCTCACCCTCTGCTTCGATTTCATTACTGATTTTTTGGCAGATTCAAGGTCAAGCACATTGTCATCCAAACCTAATATATCATCATATAGAGTTAAATTATCATAAAATATCATAAAACAATTAGTTTACCTGGTTTAACTTCCATGATTGGAGGTTTATTGAGTTTATTTTTCTTTATAGATTTATATCCCCAACGAGGTACCCAGTCATTAACCGTAGGATCAAAGACTTTTCTAGACCTTTTCCTCTTTTTAATTCCCTTCAACTCTGGAAAATTCTATTAACTTGTGGACTAACCTGCGAATATCTCCCATCTGGTCTTCTCTCTGGGCTTAGGGAGTGGAAATACTCTCGGCATGACGATTTCATCAGTTGGTGGCAGTTCAGCAAAAACTCCATCAGAAGTAGTAGTGCGATTTAATCCAAAAATCCTATTTACCAAAAGCTGAGCATTTTCACACGATAATTTCAATAAACTAAAATCTTTTATGTGCAATATAAAATAAATTCAATGTGTAAAATAAGATATAAAAACAAATAAATAAAAATGTGAAAATAAAGAATATATTATAATGTGGAAAATGTTCAAAAATATGTAAATAAATAATTTTGATGCATTTTATCTAACTTGTTATTCTGTAATAAATCGTTGGAGGTGGGAGTGGCGTCAATTGCGATAAGATTTTTAAGGCAGTAATCTAAATTGTCAACCTTCTGAATATCAGAAGACTCCCTATAGAATAATCAGTATGAAAATTGGAAAATGAATATTAATTACATTGTGTAAAGGGAGGAAGCTGACGCTGGGCATGAGATTCCTGATAACTAATCTGTAAAAGTGGAATTAATCTTAGAATTCTAGCAGATCATCGAGGTTAAGTTAGTGTTGTATGAATTCACCGAAATATTAAGAATATGTAACTGCTTAGCTTAATTTCGAGATCTTTTTATAGATATGCCCGATAAATCAGATCGTACCCCACCCCTATACACATAATAGATCAAAAACATAATGATCATCCATTTTTAGATTGTGAAAGTACAAAAATATAATAAAAAAAGGTGAAAAAAAATTAAATAAAGAAGTTAGGTGTATATCCACTCATATTTGTCTGATGTCGCTATAACAATTTTATTTTACTGATTTAAACTGATTCCATTTAAAATAAAGAGCAGATCTATAATTTTTACTTATCATAATATTATGCCGTTGGATATTTTTTCAATTACTAACTTTTCCGCAAATTGGTTTAGTGCTCGGCCATAATTTTAATTCACTTGGTTATTCCGGACCTTTTTTATTTGATTTTTTTCTATTTAGTCTGATTCTACACTTCTAAAACTCATTTTAAATATTTATGGTTTTGTAAAGTTTAACCATGGCTTCTACTGTCAAACCTGTCCCTTCTGAGAACTTAATGATGATGCCCATGAGGGACACGCAGGTATTCTCTTCTGCTAGTTTGTATGTGGGAGACTTGAAGCCTGACGTCACTGAGGCAGTTTTATACGAGGTCTTTAACACTATCGGCCCTGTAGCCTCGATTCGAGTTTGCAGGGACTCAGTTACTCGTAAGTCCTTGGGCTACGCCTACGTGAACTACTACAGCACTCAGGACGCCCAGGAGGCTTTGGAGAATTTGAACTACATTGAGATTAAGGGTCACCCGACGAGGATCATGTGGAGTAACAGGGACCCTTCATTACGTCGTTCAGGCGCCGGGAACATTTTCGTGAAGAACCTGGATAAGAGCATAGACACGAAGAGCCTTTATGACACATTTTCACACTTTGGACCAATTCTAAGCTGTAAAGTTGCCGTTGACGCCTCTGGAGCTTCGAAACGGTACGGCTTTGTACACTACGAAAACGAAGAAAGCGCCCGCGAAGCTATAGAGAAGGTAAATGGGATGCTAATTGGAGGAAAAAGGGTTGAGGTGGCTCCATTCCTGAGAAAGCAAGATCGTGAGTCTGAGGAAGTGTTCACCAATTTATACGTTAGAAACTTCCCCGCGGACTGGGACGAGGAAGCTTTGCGCCAATTCCTCGAAAAGTACGGTGAAATCACTAGCATGATGTTGAAGGAAGACTCGAAGGGAAGACGCTTTGCATTTGTTAACTACAAGGAGCCAGAAGTAGCAAAGGAAGTGGTTAACACATTGAACGATTTGAAGCTTGAAGAGTCGTCTGAGCCTTTGCTGGTATGTCCTCACCAGGACAAGGCAAAGCGTCAGAACTTACTTCGTGCCCAGTTCAACAACTCCACAATGACTCAGGAGGACAAGCGCGTCACAAGTAACTTGTACATCAAGAACCTAGACGACTCTTTTGATGATGAGTCGCTAGGTGAGCTTTTCAAGCCCTTTGGAACAATTACCAGCAGTAAAGTAATGCTAGACGCTAATAACCATTCACGTGGATTTGGATTTGTGTGCTTTACTAATCCTCAGGAAGCCACAAAGGCAATAGCAGCTATGCACTTGAAATTGGTTAAGGGAAAGCCTTTGTACGTTGGCTTGGCTGAGAAAAGGGACCAGAGGATGATGAGAATGCAACAGCGCAGAGGATTCGAGCCCCATTCGCGGGATGTGCTCTTCAATGAGCTGCCTTCGCAGTCGCTCTATTATCCAAGACCGTTTCCAGCACCAACGTTCCCCAACAGTGTACCAGTACCTAACAAGAAGTTCCCACCAAACTTTACCACGAATAACCCTCAGGCCAACAACTATCCACCAAACTACAACGCCAACTTCCCGCCAGTCAATTCATATGCAAACTACTCAGTACGGAACGTGGCAAAGGCACCAGCGGCTAATGCTCGAAACATGTCACCAATGAGCAGCGCTAACATTCCAAGTAATATTCCTCACTATCCTTCAGTAGTACCGCCGAGTATGGCACACGTGGTGGCCTCAGGGAACATGGCAGTGCACGGCAACTTACCTCACCACGTAGTACCGCCAAACATGCCACACGTGTTACCCGGGAACATGGGAGTGCCTAGTAACATGGTCCCAGGAGCTGTAGGAATAAGGCGGGATAGCAGTAACCCGAAGTCACACCAACACCAGATGCCAGTAAGCGCCTTCAAATTCACACCTCAGGCAAGGAACAGGGAAATGCCAATGCATCCGCAATACGTCGTGAATGGAAATGTTCAAGTGGACGACGTAGCGATGCAGAAACAGATGATAGGAGAGCGGTTGTTCCCAATTATCGCCAGGGATAACCCTGACCTCGCTGGCAAGATCACTGGAATGATGCTGGAAATTGATAATCACGAACTGCTCCAGCTACTCGAGGACAATGACCAGCTCAAGGCTAAAATCGACGAGGCTATCAAGGTACTTAAGCAGGCCAGCTAACTTTGTGTAAATTAATCAAGTCTGTAAGAGTGGGACCTACAATTTCACACCTAGCTTTCAAAGTCTAATCGACGTGTTTAATTTTTTTCACATTCAAATATTTATTATATAATTTTAATTATTAATTAATAATTTTATTTATGTTATTTTAATTAAATTATTTAAACAATTTTATTTGTGTAATTTTGAGTATATTTGTGCTGGGTAGTTGACTGGTCATGCTATGGATTTCTGTAATGTAAAATGTGTAATGCATGAATCGTATGAAAATATCTAAAAAATAATTTAAAGGGTAAAAAAGTTTTAAAATGAGAGAAATGATCGGGTTTGGGTATTTTTCTGGTCAATTGTTGGAGTGCCAGATCAGGCAATAAATCCACGAAAAAAGACCGCATATAAATTAAAATTCAGTTTAAATATTTAGATAATGTACATTATTTTATATTTTACTTAAATGTGTGATAAGAGGGGAGAATTTTCAAAAATTTTGTAGTTTCTTACATGCTCAGTTAATGTCACAACTCTCAAAATTTGAAATTAGTAATTTATTTTATATTTAAGATTTTAAATTGTATGTTTTTAGTGTTTTAAATTCAATATTTAAAGGTTTTAATATATATTCTTGATTGTATTCTGATTTATTCCGTTTGTTTCATTTTAATACTTAACTTTCAGACTACACATTTATTGCATTTGACTTAGAAAATGCCATCCTGCGTATGCCTACGCTCACCAAATAAGTATGTGACAAATCCAAAAACACCTGCTGAGCTCAAGGCCACAACAACTACAAACTCATCAGAGAATCAGTCACTAGTGACTGACTCTGAAGTGTTTGACCATCAAGCTCTTTTGAACCAGGAAGGCTCAACCACCTATGACAGCGACTCTCAAGCTACTGTTTCACACTCTAATTCCTCAGACTACAATGATCTCAATAATGAACAGAATTTTGATAACAATACAAGTGATGAGAATTTTGATGAAATGGACAGCACAGAATCGGATCAACAGGACGAGGATGAGTTTTCATCTGAGAACACTGAACATTTGAGGAAAACAGTGGAGAAGTGGAATAGTTTGTTGAAACAGTTTGACGAGAATCCTGATGTCCAGGAGGTTCAGAAAACCTTGAACTTAGTAGTCAGCATGTCAAAAGATGAGTTAGAGCAAGCCGATCCGAAAGAGATGAAGAAGCAAGTTGAGGAGACAATTAGAAGACTAACTTCGTCACTTTCCGAGGTGAGGTCGTTAAGTGCTCAAATGTCGGATAAGGAGCTGGTGTTACAGCCTTACGATGGAGATGATGATCAGACTCACTTCAAGTGTTTCCTTAGAAACGTTAAATCGCACATGGGCGAAGCCGGTTTGATTTACATATTTATCTTAATTATCAACTATTTACTCCTTTTCAATCAATCTTAGTCGAACTCGCTGTTGACCAATCGACAACTCAACACATCTTACAACTCTTCAATAGCCTCGGTCTATTAAATTTTTCTGGCAGTGGTTCTCGAATTTTACATGGGAATGAAGGAGTCGGATTGTTGTCTCGGATGTCCTCAAGTATTAAGAGCTCAACTGTGTTCAAAAATCTCTTTGACCCTCTGGATCTCACAAAGTCAAAGATGGATTTGACTACATATTTACGCCAGTTGAGTAATGAGATTGACAGGGATGACCTCGCTTCAGTTTCTACACTCTCAGATCTAGAGCCTCAGGAGCCTCAAAATCCGCTCTCAAACTGCCTCCTGAACACTTCACTTGCTCTTGACGGAGCACTCTGTGACCTCGTACGAGAACATAATCGAGATATTCCCAACTTCTGTAATGAGCAACTCAAGAAGCAAGCATCACTCAGGAATAAATACGGCGACATGTCAGACCTACCACTTTTCATCAGCTAACAAAATGTAACATAGTTTTTTAAATGTAATATTTAACTTCATTATACACATAAATATTTAGATTATTTATTAATATTTGAAATGATTTGTTAAATGTGTAGTACATGTAGAGTTGGTTCATTTTACACATTAGTGAGGAAAATAATAAATATTTTAAAATTCTTTAGAAAAATGAATTTTTGAATTAGGTAAATGATTTAATTCTTTAAATCAGCGTTAAAACAGCGGATTCCACTCAAATCTAATTTCCGACCGGGATGTCTTAAAATAACATATATGTTAACGACTGATTCAACGTGTAATTTGGGATCCAGAAGCTAAATTATATTAATACAATTATACACATTACAATTATTGAGTTTATTTATATGTTATTTATAATTTGATATATATTAAGATTCGTATGTGTGTGATAGGAATCAAATCAATATAAAATCAACAAATTGATTTATGTAAATTAGATTTAAGATTTGTGTCTTAAATTTGTGTATATTTAATATATATACAAATCTCATGAAAATGTATTCAAGGATCTATTGAATTTTTACACATTTCCACTAGATCAATTTGATACACTAAACTGGACTAAAAATGGCCAAATCAAACGAACTGGTAAATTCAACAATGAAATCTCATAATTTATTCATACAATCAAATAATGATGAATCTTGTGATAATATTTTTTAGATTTTGGACCAAAATATAATTGAGAAAAACTTCAAGGTGGTGAAGTCACTTTGTGAGGGCCCGTATGGAAACACGGATTTAATTTGTGACAGTGAAGGGAATTAGTAAGTTACAATCCGCACATACTCTTTAGCGTTGTGAGGAAAAGGTTCAATGTTGGTCTTTTATCGGATTTTGAGCGGGACTTGTGTTTGAATGAAATTGAGGTAATGGTTGATAGTATAAAGTTTTTTTAGATAATCTCGAAAATCGACCATCCCTTCATCGTAAAGTACATTTACAGTTACATTGACAGGAAGTATCTGTGCATTTTAACCGAATATTGCAAAGGTAATTTTTACCCAGTTTACGATGTTATAGGAGGTGATTTGCACAAATATATTGCATACAGAAGAAAAATAAACAAGCCAATAAGGGAAGAAAGGATACTCATATGGCTAGTACAACTACTTTCAGCCCTTAAATTCTTACATAAAAGATACACTCTTCACAGAGGTAATTCATACACCAGCTACTCTATCATATTATCCATTGTATTATCCAATGTGTGACCAATTTAATGGGATTAATATGATGATTAGATTTGAAGACGTTGAATATTTTAATCGACTCGAATAAGAACTTGAAGATATGTGATTTCGGAGTGAGTAAATCACTGAATAGAACCTCTGATAACACAAGTACACTTATTGGTACACCATACTACTTCAGCCCGGAACTAGTAAACGTAAGTTCTTACCCAATTAAATTATGACTAGGGGCTGAGTTATGGTTTCCCATCAGATATTTGGGCGCTAGGATGTATAGTTTATGAACTTTGCACTTTCAGAACACCGTTCCACAACGCAAAAGGTATTGTAGAACTCACAAGACTAATCAACGAACAAAAGGTACACAAATAAATTATACATTTTATACAACTTAGTAATACTTAATATCCAATATTGATAATACGTTTGATTATGAATTAGGTACCCGACTTACCACCGACGTACTCGAGGGAATTGAATGCTCTATATAGGTCAATGATGTTCCATGACCTTAGGTACAGACTAACGGCTGGAGAGTTAATATCAACTGACCTATTACAGGTAAGATTAGTAAGCTTAGAATTCTGTAGAGAGTTGTTAAAAACATGATTAAAGAGGCGAATGTGAAGAACAAAACTAGTAATGAAGATACAATTTATGAACTTGAACGATACATAGTCTCAAAATCAATAACCACAGGCACTAAATGATTTTTCAAAAACCCTTAAACAATAATAAATGAATTTAAAGGAATAATAAAAATTTTTTAACCAGTAGTAAAGTAATTTAAAAAGAGGATATAAAAGTATTGAGTGTGGCTGATTGATGAAAAAGATGAGATAATAATAATAAAAATTATACAAAAGTTAAAAAGAAAATTAATTTAGAAGGAAAAAAATGTAATAATTAATTGAAATGGGATGAGTTATTGAAGTGTCGATTAATGTTGTGTAGAGTGTATACTTGAAGATGTGGGAACGTACAAGATAAATTTGCACTAAAATTTGTTTTTTATTAATTATATAATATTAATTTTCTACTTCATATATCAAATGAATATATAAAATTCTGTTTTTATATTACTTTTGTCGTGGTTTGTTTCAGTATACCCTTGGTTTTTTTGTACACTTTTGTTGATTTTACGCCATGTCGTTCAATTCTTCTAGAAATCCCTCAATTAAATCCATGCGGCTTTATCCCGAGGATTCGCAGTCTGAGGACTCAGAAGATGATGAACCTGACTCCATTTCCATCAGTGATGAACAGTGTATCGATTACTGCGTTAAACTTGTCCCTAACCAGCTCGGCCTTCCACAATGTGTAAACAAAAATTGCAACTCTTCAAAAGAGTTTAATAAATATGCCAACATAACCGTCGAACATGTCGGCGGAGGTATTACTAATAGTCTTTACAAGGTCACCAACACCCTCAATAACAAAACTGTAATCGTTCGCGTTTTCGGTAACAAATTTTTTCATAAAATTTTATTTTAATTATGAAATTTTTATTGATAAAACTTTTTGTGATAAAAATTTTAGGTGCGAGTTCATCTAAGATGGTTGACAGGACTCGAGAGCATTTTATAAACGATCTTCTTTCTAAGTTTCAAATCGGCAAAACCATTTACTGTTACTTTAAGGTTTGTTAAATTGAATTTATTTTGGTTAGGGAGGCCAAATTGAGGAATGGATTGAGGGTCGAAATTTAACAGAGTATGACCTGTACGACTCTAAATACATGGTTCAAATTGCTCAAAATCTTAAAAAACTCCACTCTATCTCCCTCGATGGTGAGATGAGTAAACTGATTCACGGGGTACATTAAATATTATTCATTGATTTCATAGGGTGATGGTAAACCTAAGTCTGAACTTTGGCCTACAATTTGGAAATTCTATCGACTTGCCAACAAATATACCAAGAAAATGAACAAATCCATCACCGGTGTAGACTTACAAACTATCGGAAATGTAATCACTAATCAGTTACTATTAGTTTAATTATTCAATTAGTATGTCAATTGGTTAATTTGTGATTTAGAGAATTCCTTTACTTGAGTCTATTTGTAATACTAAAAACTCTCCTTTGGTTCTTTGTCACGCTGATCTGTTAGCCGGAAACATCATCCTCAAACCTGACGGTATTTTATCACTAATTTACTAACTTATTTACTTGGTTACTCATTAATTTATTGAGTTAATCACTAATGTGTAGATCATGTGCGTTTTATTGATTTCGAGTACTGTTGTTGTATGGAGCGCGCTTTTGACATTTCTAATCACCTGAATGAGTATATGGGCAACAATGTCAATAGGGATTTGTTTCCAAATGCTGAGATGAGAAGAGACTTCATCAGGGAATATCTCAAGTATGACATAATCGAGTGGCGACCAAGGCTAGAAGAGTTTTGCGGGCAAATCCACGTCCTCCAATCTGAGGATTGTGTTAATGAACTGGCCACTGAAATTGAACCGTTCTTCCTCGCCTCTCATCTCCTTTGGGGTAAATCAAATGATACACAGTTACTTTTAAACTTATTCCATAGATTTACTTTTAAAGATTCCATATTATAGTTGTATGGTTGATAAAATTTGATAATTTAGGACTTTGGGGAGTTTTGCAGAGTTGTTTGTCGAATATCGACTTTGATTTTGAGGAATTTTCCCGTAAAAGGCTTGACATTTTCATGAATGACCCACTTTGGGCGAAACACCTAAACCAGTGATTCCTATCCACTCCATTCTCTTTTTTCCTAATTCTATCTTGTTTTCCGAATTCAATCATACACATACTGTAAAATCTGTATAAAACTGATGTAATGTCTAGTTTAAAGACTAATGTAGCAAATTAAAGTATATGTTAGTTAAACGGCTATCTCTGAGGTTATTTGAGACAGGTCAATCTCAGGTTCCTGGAATGTTGCCGCCACCACTTTCTTCTTCTCCTTTACCCATTTTAACATTCCCCTAGAATATATGACGATTAAACTATTCGTACCTGTATATCTTCGGGTCAGTGTTCCTGTCATCCAACTCGATCTCGCCATTTCCAACAATCTTCCAAACCGCGGCGTGTTCAAACACCGTAAATAGCTAAATTTCACATTAACGCCATATTTAATTGAATGATATGTATATAAAATACCTCAAGTTGATATTCCTGGTCCAGTTCAGTCACGTTATTGTAAAACTCCATGCGCTCCTCATCAGTTATATTCTTAACTTCTACACAATTTAGTTAACATTTTAGTTAATAATTTAGTTAACATTTGAATAGTCAATAAGTTACCAAAATAGTTAAAAAATAATTGAATAGTTATAATAACTTAGGTAATGTTGGTTAATACCTGGCAGTGAGATGGTCGAGTTGTAATCATCAGATTTATTAATTAGTGCGATTTCATGTTCAAAGTCCTCCATGGACGTTCTGGCCTTTTTGATCTCGGGCGCAGCTGGTTCAAGGGGAGGTGGTATAACAGGCTGAACAAAAGTCTCATCGGGAAAGGAGTGAAGTTTCTCGGAATCCATTAGTCCCTCGGCAATTCTCAATTCATCAAGTTTAATTGACATGTCCTGAGCGCACATCCAGTCAAGTGTACCAGGAGGTATCACCTTGAACTGTTTAACCAAAAACAAATAAATTAAGCTAAACACCTTTGACGAATTCTCAAATTCATTCATCAGCAAAGATTCCAAAATATTCTCAATATCCCACTCTTTAGGCTTTTTCTCAACTTCCTGGACCTTTACATCCTCGGTAGTGTGTTTACTATTAGATTGATTAGGTTGATGACTAGTGGATTGATTAGGATGTGTATTATTCGATTGATTGGGTTGAGTATCATAGTGTTTTGTAGGTTGAGGATCTAAGGGGTTATTGTGTTCTGGAGAATCTTTATTAACCTGTTCATGATTAGTTGTGTCATGGTTTGAATTTAAATCTTGGGATTTAAGGGAATCTGTGGTATCTTCAACTGAGAATAAATTAATTTTCACATAATTGTCAACGTTTTGAGGTGTGGTTACCTCAGAATCAAGTTCGATCTTTTCTGGAGCATCCTTAACTGCCGCGTTGGCATCGTCATCAATGTCCATGAGAATATCATGTAAGTCGTCACTAAGATCATCAAAATCAAGGTCGTCGCCCTTATCAGATTTTTTACTCTTAGCTACAGGTTGAGAATTGTCAGAATTTAAGTTAAGTTTTTTATCTTTAAAATATTTCAAAAAGGGTTTAATGCAGGGCTGATAACAAACTTCCTTTAAGATTTTATAAATTTTCCTAGCCCATTCTGGAAGGTCGGTCAGCTTATCCTCTGGAGTATGTAATAATTTATAAAAATCAGACTCCGTATCATATTCGATCTTCTCATCCAGAACGAATTTGGGTCTTTTCTTAACCTCAGGTTTAACCTCAGGAGGCTTTTTAGGTGAAGGCGGTGTCGTAGGCTGAGGTGATGGTGAAGTTTCCACCTTAAAACTTGATCTACAATATATCATCAGTAAATGTATTGGAATAATATAATAATAGTGGATATAATAATACTAATAATAAATGTATAATTGTTTGTATATGAATTTACCTTCTGTTGAGTGGTTGTTTAATGATCTCTGCAGGATCAATCTGAAATTAATTAAAATTTAATAAATAAAAGTACCGTAGCATCGAGTTCCCTTAGAACTGTTGCAAGAGATATTGATGAAGGCGTATGGGCCCTGATCGGCTGGTCAATTGGAGATACTCTCCAAGGAATAAAATGCGAATGAAGACCATATATCTCCAAACAGGCATTTTCGAGATTCTAAAAATTATTTAATATACATATTAAAATATGAAGTGAAATATGTCAATTAATTACTTAAATTACCTTGTTAAAATCATTAGCTTCCTCTGGCGTTAAAAGAAGCTCTCCTCGAAATAAAGAAGTTGAGGTCATTTACAAAATAAAGCGGAATAATTAAATATTATACCATTATACTACAAAAAATTGCTAATTTGAAAAGTGAAGCAATTTTACAAAAAATGATTAATATGAACTGAACTAAGCACAACATACATTTTTTACCCATAAATATACACATAATTATTTGACTAAACTAATTATTTCCCCTTTTGTCATTCTAAATTTATTTCTGTTCTTCCACTAATTAATATTCACATATTACAATGATCTGGAACAGATGTGAATAAGTATTGATAATGAATTTTATAAAAGCATATTATAAGAATTGAGATTTATTCATTTGCGATGATGTCATCTATTGACAATTTAGTGTATCCTTTGGATTCGTTTTCTAATTTTTCCAATCTCAGGGCTTCATCTATTGGTATGTAATTTAAAACAACGTCAAACTTCATTGAACTATAGTTAATTCCTCTAACTTTAGCCATATTGTACAATTTTTGAACCCATGACCTATCAACTAAACTCTCGTAATTAAAGAGATTTAGATATAAAATAACATCTATTGCACAAAAATACGATATACTCTCCCCTCTTATAACAGTGTAACCTAATTTACCATTAACCCACTCATCTTGTTAATTATTAAGGTATATAAATTAGTATATAGTGTACAAACCGCAATATATGTCAGAGAAGGACCTTTTATTGTTCAAAATAATTTTTTTAACAGCATCAGTGATAACAATGTTTCCAAATTGGTCAAAGCTTTTGAAAAGACCAACGTAAAAAGTGTCATCTCTAAGTGTTACCCAAATTAATGAGCCTAATTCATCCTCCAGAGAGCAGATCCAATGAGGAGTAGGATCTAGGTCAGATTCCGGGGACATATTTAATACATTTCAATATTTTTCAACATAAATATTAAAGAAATAAAATATATAATGGTTAAAATTCTAATATATTAAAAGAATTAATGAAAATAAGTCAGTAATTTGTAACGATATCCCCATAGTATACACATTAGGAGCAAATTTAAAAAGAAAAAATTAAAACCAAAAGAATGTTGTTAAAAGTTCATAAGTAAGAAGGAAACGATAATCATGGATCCCAGAGTATTTGGAGTGACAAAACTTGATAATCTGAATGGGATTCTGCCAAGGAATTTAATTAATTTTTTAAAATCATCATTATATTTTGCTCCTTTCGATTCATACATTTGCCTAAGATTATCATCAAACTCTTCCAGTGTTTTAAGTCCAGTTTCGAACAAAATTTTAATTCGTTCTTCAACTTCTCCCAACTTGTTATATTGCTCCTCGGTAACTATAGTTACTGGGAACTCGTCGATCGCCTTTTTACATTCATCAAGTAAGCTACGGATTTTATCAGTGGCATCTTTGTGGAACTGTTCTCTGTTAGATAGGGGACCACATTCATCTCCCCTAATTTCTAGTATTTTGGCCATCTGTTCAATACCCCGAAGTCTGTGAGTCGTTATTAAAGTAGTCTTTTCAGACTTTTTATATACTTCTGTATCCATATAAGCCATTTTAGTTTCATCCAGTTTCGTGAGTGAGTTACTTACGCTCCTGAAGGAGCGTGAGTATGTGGAGCTAGTCTTAGTGAATGTTTTATCAAAGTCAGAAAGACTCTTACGAATTTTATGTTTATACGCCGGATCGCCTTCATCAAATTTATATACTTCATACGTAGTTCGTAATTTTTTGAATTCAGCAACGAAATCCTTATAGTCAAGCCGAAATTTGGCGGAGTGCTTCTTGGAATTTTCTTTGAACCTTGCGGCCTCAATTTTTTGTATATATTCATTAAAATCATTTATATAATTTTTACATTCCTCAAAACATTTTGCCATGTACTTTCTAACATGATATTCAGTGTGTATCATCGATCTACTAATCTTCTCCTCAAGAGATGGTTTTCCGGAGGAAACAGAAGATGCTAAAATCGAAAATAATAATATATACTTCATTCTAATATACAAATTTAAAGATCATACAAATATTAAAAAATAACATTGGCATGCAGGGGGGTATCGAGTAAGATTGAGATTCTACGCGAATTTGTGGGTGAATCTCAAAATTATAGTAATATGGTAGGTCCAAGTGTTATTTTAAAAAAGTCAATGTACGTTTATCCCTTTGTGAGATAAAATTGCAAAACATCGCCCTGAATGTTAAATATACACAGGTATATACTTACCGGTCTTAACTGAACATGACAAATTCGGTCATGTTGTAGTCCTATTCTCTGAATCATGCATATTATCGGCTCATTTTTAGCCACAACCTCCACTGTGTGACCAATTATATTACAGGATTCCGCAACGACACCTATAAGCAAACAAATTATCCATCTATATTATGTATATAATATCTATTTATCACTGTATATAATCTATTTATCAATATGTAATATGAAGTTCTTACCTAGGTTTGATGCGACATAGCTTGATTTGGAGGTGATAACATCAATTCCAGCGACCTGAGTTACTTGGTGTACCAACTGCGGTAACAGTTTGTGCGGGTGTATGATGGAGTATGAGTTAATATTTTGAGGGAACAGCTGTTCAAGGTACTTTGAGTTTGGCTCAACGGTATACCATTCTCTGTGTAAAAGGTCAAGTTGAGATGGTGTGTTGGTGATAATATCTTTTACCAAGGGCAGAAACTTAATTGACTGGACATCAGTGGCACCAATAGCGTTGATCAAGGTTATTGGAACCTCTATATAATCTCCCTCACACACCTGGGATATGCTAGCAGTAGTTGCAAGGTTAATATCTTCCCTGTGCATGCTGGATAAATCTCTGGTAAAAGTTATACTTCTGGAACTATTCTTTTTCAAAACCTCAAAAATAAATTTGTTAATGAAAATAGACTTTTTACTGGAGCTTCCAGATGCATTTTTAGAACCGGCTTGTGGTCCGTGCGCGTTTAAATTTTTCATATTTTTTGAGGATTTGCGATTAAAAAGTCCAAACACATCTCTTCCATCCTTAGATTTACCAGATTCATTCCCATTTGGTGTCCCGTCCTTTGAAGAATTACTTAAAGAGTGATATGAGTATGTATAACCGAAGGAATTTTTATGCATTGTACACTGAGGCTCGACCTTTGCTCTAATAATTACATCAATTCTCATTGCCTTTATGGCAGTTAAAACTGGTTGGAACAGTATATAACTACGGTCGTAGGTTAACATGTCCCTGTATGTTTTTTTAAATGAATCTACAATCACCTCTGAACGTGAAACCATGACATCGGTCACGTTCTTATACCAGCCTTTACTAACCTGGCGGCACAATGAAATCTCAATGCCTGTTAGAAACTCAACCACTTGGTTAAATACTCTTGGGCCCATCATACTCCAACTACTATTCATCATCCCCCATCCTCGTTTCTCAACCATTTCCCAAATAGATCGTTCAATTGAAGGTTTTCCGTCCGTTTGTTTACCTCCGATAATGAACTTTCTTCCACTTCTGAAAATATCTCGATCTTGAGATTCATCTTGACCCACAGATTGAAATGTTGAACTCTTTGAAAATGATCCACGATTGTTTGAACCGCTCGTCTAAAATATAGTTAATAGTTGGTATAAATAATATGCATTAAATAATTAAATGTTGTAGTAAAATACTCTTCTGAGATCCTTTGGCAAGTCAACCATTCCATACCCTAAATAGTTGGTTTCATTGGGTACATGATCGTCTGATGGTTTACTAGGTGGTGCAGGTTCATGTATAGAAGACCTTGGAGTATTAAATTTACTCTTGGTGCTAGATTTTCTAGATAAGGCTTTATCCTTTTGAGGAGTATAGTTTGAAGAGGGGAGGTTGTGGCGTTCATGTTTATTTTTTTCAAATGTAGAGTCTTCTAAATCATCAGTGGTATCGGATTTAGCCTCATCGTCCTTGGAAACCTTTGAAGACTTTAAGGAGATATCACAATTTGGAGTATTATGCTCGGGTTGATTGTTTCTAGAAGGGTCATTGACGTAATCAAATACATTTCGCCTTCTTCTGAAACTAAAACAACGAATTCTTCTAGTTCGTTGCCTAGAACCAGCCATTTTATAATCTATATGGTACTAATAATATCATAGGAAAAACAGGGTGAAATGAGGTCCATTTGCGGACTACAAATTTAGAGAATCATGTTTAATATTACAACAAACATATACAAAACTTAAAACAAGAGACTGTAAACGAATTCACTTAAATACTCTTATTTGAGCAAATCCACCTCACATAATGACGTTAGTCCAAATTATACTTAAATAATAGAAAATACACTATGTTGTTAGTTTTTTATATTTTAATAAAATTTATTTATGTTCATTCGTTATTTCGACTCCTTATCTTCAACTTCTGTGATCTTTAGGGCATGTATAATTATTTTAATCATTTGAATATTTTTAAAGATTTTTATTTAAATAACATTTTCTTTTTATTTATTTTGTTATTTTTTTGAATAATTTTGATGGTTTAGATTTATATTAATTTCACATTAACTTATTTCTGCCTTATAAAAATGGTTAACAATTCTTATACTAAACATTAAATTTTTATTTTATTTATCAAAATTATTATAAGTAAAAAAAGGGATAAGCTTTATTTATTAATAAATTTATTATAATTTAAAGTAGTAATTTAATGTGTACGTCAAGAAATCTATTAAATAAATGGGTAAAAGAGTAAAATACCATGATAAAAAGGACGGTAATATATTAAAAAATTGAATAGAGAAATTTAATTAATTGATTCCTAATGTTTAATAAATAATATTTTTATAATTTTGATAATGTCCAGTTGAAAAATAATTTAATTAAATGAAATGATAAAAAAATAAGATTTACTAGTAATGTGCATCCTAAGGAATATTGGTGTGGTTGTTAACACGGGGATGCTCAGAAATTTGTTCTTTAATTTGAACCATCTGACCTATGGGGGTTTGTACAGAAAATAATATTATAATATTTTTTTAATTTGTCAATATTTATTAAACATCTAAAGTTTATTTTAGATATTTTTCGAATTTATGTGTAGAGTTATTTAATACCACTTGTAAACGTCTTGTTGCTGGTGTATTAAATTATTTTCTGCCGACGTAATACCAAAGTGGCTTTATTTGTAGACTATATAACATTCATTATTGCAGTTTATTATTTTAAAAGAGTGATATTATTAAAAAATATAAATACTTCTAAATACTAAGTCCAGATTTTTAGTTTGAATCTAATATAGAAATGACACAAAATTTTAATTCGGACAACCAAAATAATCAAAAAAATAATAAAAATAACGAAACTAACCAAAATTCTGTCCCAGAAGAGGATTTGGAACAAAAGGAAAGGCGTTATCTAAACCGTCTCCTGGTTGAAGATGCACTCAATGACGACAACTCTGTCGTTGCATTGAACCCTAAGAGGATTGAGGAATTGGGCTTATTCAGAGGTGACACTATATTATTGAGGGGTAAAAAGAGGCGTTCGACAGTCTGTATAGTTTTGGCTGACAATGACCTTGACGAGACTAAGGCACGAATGAACAAGATAGTTCGGAAGAATCTTAGAGTTATGTTAGGAGACTTCGTTAGAGTTTCACCATGCCCGGATGTTCCGTACGGAAAGAAGATACAAGTGCTTCCAATAGACGACACAGTTGAGGGTCTTTCAAAGGAGTCTCTGTTCAATGTGTACCTTAAGCCTTACTTCCTTGAAAGTTACAGACCAGTTAAGAAAGGTGATTTGTTTCTAGTCAGAGGAGCCTTTAAGGCAGTAGAGTTCAAGGTTGTCGAGGTTGACCCTGGTGAATACTGCATAGTTGCGCCAGACACCATCATTTTCCACGAAGGTGATCCTATAAAACGTGAGGATGAGGAGAAACTTGACGATGTGGGTTACGACGATATTGGAGGATGCAGAAGACAAATGGCTCAAATCAGGGAAATGATTGAATTGCCCTTAAGGCATCCAGGGTTATTCAAAACGCTAGGAGTTAAGCCTCCAAGAGGAGTACTACTCTACGGGCCTCCAGGTACCAAATTCACTATTTATGCAGTTATATAATTAATATATCTGAATTCAGCATAATTAATTATATTTTAGGTAGTGGAAAGACTTTAATTGCAAGAGCCGTTGCTAATGAAACGGGTGCATTCTTCTTTTTAATTAATGGTCCTGAGGTAATGAGTAAAATGGCAGGAGAAGCTGAAAGTAACTTGCGTAGAGCATTTGCAGAGGCAGAGAAGAACGCTCCTTCAATCATATTCATTGATGAAATTGATTCAATAGCACCAAAAAGAGAGAAAACAAACGGAGAAGTTGAACGCAGAGTTGTTTCTCAATTACTTACACTCATGGACGGCTTAAAAGGCAGAGGTCAAGTTGTAGTTATTGCAGCAACTAACCGTCAAAACTCAATTGATCCAGCACTCAGAAGATTCGGTCGATTCGACAAGGAAATTGATATAGGTATAATAGCCAATATTCCTATATGTTAACGTTATTTAGGAGTACCTGATGACCAGGGCCGTTTGGAGATTTTAAAGATTCACACAAGGAATATGAA
The DNA here is from genome assembly GCA_026724395.1 of Theileria sp. buffalo. Classification (NCBI taxonomy): domain Eukaryota; phylum Apicomplexa; class Aconoidasida; order Piroplasmida; family Theileriidae; genus Theileria; species Theileria sp. buffalo. The sequence continues at coordinate 7,233 of JAJHPJ010000079.1, read as the reverse complement.
ACTGGACCCTCAAGTTAAACTAGAAGAATTAGCCGCAAATTCACACGGCTTTGTCGTATGTTCTTATATCATTTTAAATTATTATATTGAATTAATAGTTTAATACATTAGATTAATGAATGTATTGAATTAATTTTTTAGGGTGCTGATTTGGCTCAATTATGTACTGAAAGTGCTCTGAGTTGTATTCGAGAGAAGATGGGTGTGATTGATTTAGAAGATGACACCATAGATTCAAGCATTTTAGATTCTTTAGCTGTTACTCAGGAACACTTCAACAACGCAATGAACACATGTAACCCATCCTCACTTCGTGAAACCGTTGTCGAGATTCCAAATGTTAAGTGGGATGATATAGGAGGACTTGAACAAGTTAAAGCTAGTCTCAGAGAAATGATCCTTTACCCAATTGAACATCCAGAAAAGTTCGAAAAGTTCGGAATGTCACCTTCCAGAGGAGTTTTATTCTACGGACCTCCAGGTACCAAATTCACAATAGCTATATGTACATATATATATATTAGAATGTAGTATAACAAATGTTTAGGATGTGGTAAGACTCTTTTGGCAAAGGCTGTAGCTTCGGAATGCAGTGCCAATTTCATATCTGTGAAGGGTTTGTCATAACTAACTAGATAACTCTTAACTACTTTAATAATACGTAAATTTGTCACTAACTACTCCATAACATAAAAAACTAGTTGTAATTATTGGATAGGCCCTGAATTATTAACTATGTGGTTTGGAGAGTCTGAAGCAAATGTGAGAGAAGTGTTTGATAAGGCAAGAACAAGTGCTCCTTGCGTGTTGTTCTTCGATGAACTGGACTCAATTGGCACATCAAGAGGAAATAATGTTGGAGACGCAGGAGGAGCAGGAGATAGAGTAATGAACCAGCTTTTGACAGAAATTGACGGAGTTGGAGCCAAGAAGAATATATTCTTTATTGGTGCGACAAATAGACCTAATCTATTAGACGAAGCATTGTTAAGACCAGGAAGACTTGATCAGTTGATATACATACCATTGCCAGATTTACCAGCAAGAGTTAGCATCTTGAACGCAATTTTGAAGAAATCACCAGTTGCAGATAATGTTCCGATTTCATACCTGGCACAGAAAACAAATGGGTTCTCAGGAGCAGACTTGGCTGAAATGTGTCAAATTGCAGCAAGAGCGGCAATAAGAGACGCAATTAAGCATGAAGAAATGATGAATAACTCTAATGACCCGAATAACGCAATGCCAAATGGAACTGAATTTAAATATGAAATTACAAGAAAGCATTTCCAGGAAGGATTGGCCAACGCTAGGCATAGTGTGACGTCTAGTGATATCACAAAATACGACGCCTTCAGGACGAAATTCGACCCACTCTACAAGAACAGGAACGCAACTGGTCCTAACGACATTGATATTGACTGGCCAGAAAACGACGAGGTCATCATGGACCCAATTGAAGAGGACGATTTATACTCTTGAAATATATACATAATTTATTTCACTTATATATATATAATTCACCCATTACATTAATGTCAAGGTTTAATCCTTGAAAAAGTGGTTACAAAAGTGTCGTTGAATGACTGGTGGTGAGTTTCGAAAGGTAAAAGTTGAGTTTCAAAAGAGTTGAATTCAGCTTTGTACCTGAAGTCTTCAAAAGAGTAGTCAGATAAACTATTTCCAACCAGAGTCGTGTTTTCCAAACTGAAAGTTTCTACAAGATCAGAAAACCCCTCATCACTTAAGGATCTATCATCAGAATAAAATGAAGTATCAGAGGAGTTAGAAGAAAGTTGCGAAAAAGCAAAAGAGTCTTCAGAACCCATAGACTCTAAATCCTTAGCATAGGTTTTAGATAGCGATTTTGATACTTTCAAGGGTGAATTGTTGGTTAAAATGCCGTCTAAAACAGCAGAGTATAAAAACTTTTCACAGTGAGGCATCCACAGGAGCACATGTGCTTTTTCATTATTTAAATCAAGAGAGTCTGATGAAGATATTTCAGACCTTAAAATCTCATCTTCATGAAATTGCTTGAAAAACTCATTTTTTTCAAATTCAAAATTATGATTCACAAGTAGATTCCATACTTGATAGTCATTAACAGTCATTTGAGGGTCAAAAATGAAGACCTTCTTAACATTTAAAAAATTTACAAGGATTCGACATACTACCCATTGAAATACACAAGATTTAGCCAGAACCATAGAAGAGTGGTCTATGGTTCCACAACCGAGAGCATAAACATAAACATTCGATGAGTGTATGTTGTCTTTAAGACAATTTAACAGATGCGCCAGAAAAGGCTGACAATTATTGTACACATTATGGACATGTAATTTAAGTTTTTCAAAATTTAAGCATACTTTGGATTTATTTGGTAAGTGTGGATAATTATAATGTTTGAGACGATTCCTTTGGGGTCTTCGAGGCTTAAACTTTGTATTCCCGAAAACTTCTATCCAATCATCGGACATGAACTAACTAGGGAATAAAAGTAAATTTACAAAAATTTAAAAAATAAAATTTTATTTAATTGTTGACTGGGGTTGACACTGGAGTTGTATGTTCCTTCCTGCCCCTCTTGGAAGGTCGCTCACCAGTCCCAACTTTCGAAGCCTAAATCATTAATTTAATTTATTTTAAATTCATATTTAAATAAAATATTTTTGAAAATAATCTTTAAAATGTAAAATAATAACAAATGTGTAGAATAATCTTAAGGATGTAATATAATCTGAAAGCTGTGATCTTACCTCTTTAGAAATGTGTTTAATTATGTAATCAGCTCTTTTGGAAATATCTAAAGAGTTTCTTGATCTGAAGAACAGGTTGAATTGAAATTTCGGATCAAGCCGTATCAACTCTAACAATACACTCCACTTTTCATATCCTAAATAAATGAATTAAAACAATTAACTATAATAAATATATTAGTAATATTTTGTTGAAACTGTTAATATTTTTGTATTCAACATACCGAATAGTGATATTATGTTCATTAGGAATCTATCTTCATCTTCTGAGAAGATAGATTTGCCACGATGTGCTGAGAATAGAACCTCTGTACCGACCCATGGATTCTTAAGCTGCTTTTGTTTTTTAACAATAGTCTAAAAAATTATTAGAACAATTTCCATTAAATATTAAATAACTATCAAATAATTATACTTGATGGAGTTGGTGTATTTTTAGTAGATTCTCTTCCCCTTGTTCAATTTTCTTAATATATTTAGCCCAATCCGGAAGTGTATTATACTTTTTCCAAAAGGTCTTGCTATACTGTTCAACTTCTTCATAGGTTTTTCCTTCAATAAATGAAGCTATTGAGTTAATGTCGTATCTACTGTACATAACATTCGCTCTAAAAATTAATGAAATTTTTGGAAAAATTTGTAAAAATAAAAAATAGTATCTAATCTAAAGATATTCTAATCATTTGTACTTGATAAAGTTGTTGAAATCTTTTCTGGACCAGTTTGAAAATCCTTTGGACAGAAGGTCATCTTTTTGCTGTTGTTCCTCCTCAGTAAGTCCAATTTCAATCTCCTTTTTATTCAAAGCCAACAATGATACATTATCAAAAAATTGATATTCCTAAATTAGCATTAATCAATTAATGAAATGAATGTTTATTTAATAGATGTTTAATAAACAATTGTTTAATTAAATCAAATCAATTGTTACCGGTAGGAGTAATGGTTTGTCAGATTTATTGGCGGTGTATAGTTCCATTTGTTCTTTTGCTATCCTAAGTTTTCTTCGTGATTCACGCTCTATTAATGCTTCATTTTGTACTTTAAGAGCCTCAAGTTTACTCCAAGCTTCCTTGTCCTCCTCATTTTCATCATCTTCCAGATATTCATAGATATTACTGCTAGTTGATGTGCTGAAGTCCAGTAGATGTTTCTTGGTATTTGAGATGAGTTTCTGGTTCATTAAATTGGCTCTTTCCTGGCCTTTGCTCAAAATTACATCCAAATCCTCATCTGTTATAGCTTCGTCTCCTGCCTTGAAGATATGGCCTGCACCATATTGTACCATTTGGAGAAGCTCCTTCTGGGCTAGTCTTCCATGCTGAATAACAGCGGTATCAAGTTGCAATTTCAGTGTAGCTCGCTCAATTATCTTCTCCTCAATTGTATACTGGTGGACAAGCCTAAATATTTTATTTATCAACAGAATAAAATTCAATTTACCTGTATACGTGAACGGGTTTTAATTGACCTATACGATGGGCTCTGTCAATTGCTTGTAAGTCTACTTGTGGGTTCCAGTCAGAGTCATACAAGATTACTACATCTGCTGTTGCGAGATTAATTCCCAGTCCTCCAGCCCTTGTACTCAGAAGGAATATGTTAACTTTACTATCAGGCTGGTTAAAGCTTGAAATCTGGTAATCTCTGTCCTCACCGCTTGTATTACCGTCAATTCTAAAATAGAGGTAATTTCTCATCCTGCAATAGTCTTCCAAAATATCAAGCATCCTTGCCATTTGAGAGAAGATGAGTATCCTGCTATTATTTCCAAGTAACCTTGGGATGAGCTTATCCACTAAACACAGCTTTCCTGAGTTTTGTACTACATGTTCTCCAAAAGGATCCTCGTTTCTGTCTTCATATCCTTCGAACAAATAGGGATGATTACATGCTTTTCTAAGTTGCATTGCCAAATTAAGTAATTGCACCTACAAATTTTTATACAGTTTAATTAGTTATTAAATTTTGTAGATAAATAATTGGATATATGAAACGTACATGGATTCCTGACTTTGTGTTGTCATCTACACCTAATTCTGGCACATTTTTTCTTAGCAAATCACGATATAGTTGTTTTTGCATTGCAGATAATGGAACCATTAACAGTAATTCGTTTTTCGGGGGCATATCACTAAGAACATCTTTCTTTGATCTTCGAAGCATAAATGGCCTTAAAATTCCATGAAGTCTTGCTACAATTTGTAAATTTCGAGACTCTCTTTCCTCCTGAGTTAATTCTTTGGGTCCCACGAGGTCAAAAACAGTTTCAAACTCCTCTGATGAGGAGAAAACTACTGGGAACAGAAAGTTCAAAAGTGCCCACAGCTCCTTTAAGTTATTTTGGAGTGGAGTTCCTGTTATCAATAGTCTATATTCAGTTTTAAAGAGCCTAACAACTTCGCTAAGCTTTGACTCTTCGTTCTTAATTCTGTGAGCCTCGTCTATTATCAAATACTTCCAATTCAATTTTCCTAAAATTATTTTATAAAATTATTTTGGATATTTATATTACCTAGTGGTCCTTTAGCTTTACAACATGTCTCGTATGATGTAACAAAGATGTCATACTTCTCTGGATCCAGTTCATATGCAATTAGTTGAGCTCTTTCCTCCTTGTTACCAATGAACTTAAGTACTCTTAAAGAGGGGCAGAATCTGTTAATTTCAGATATCCAGTTACCTATTGTGGATTTTGGCGCTAAAACCATATGCGGTCCACTTACGCCAAATGTTTCCTTCAGGTATGCAAGAAAGCTAATTGTTTGGAATGTTTTACCTAGACCCATTTCGTCTGCTAAGATTCCGTTTAATCCTTTGACATATAGACCTACAAGCCACTTAAGTCCCTCTATCTGGTATGGTTTCGATTGTCCTACTAGAATCTTAGGCTGATCAACAGCTTCCACAATCTTCTTAATTTCAGATTTCTTGAATTTTACATTAACTCCAGTCCTTGACATTGCTAATATCTCGTCAATACAGCCTCCTTCATTAAGAATCTTATGAAGTAGAGTTGTGTTAGCTGGGTTACTGTACAGATAATCCTGTTCTTGGGCTTGACCTTCATTAAATGACTCATTTTCGTGATAATTATTAGTTAAACTTTGATTATCCTGTTGTGGAGCTACGTGAGAATGATTTAGATTATTTGTTAAATTGACTTCATTAGAGCTGATATAATTGTCGGTAGAATTAGTATCAAATCTCTTCAAACAAGCTTCGTGGTCTTGTTTCTTATATTCTGGGTATTCCAAAAAATTCTGTGGATCACCGTTAACTACTGGATGTACAGTATCATTGTTGACTTTTACAGGTGATTTTGGCTGAGTTACGGTAGTAAATGATTCCTCTGCAGTGTGCAGGTTTTGGTTAGAATTGGTCTGGCCATCAATTGGCATTGTAAAAATAGGTTTGAGAATTACAGAGTGTTATGAATGGAGAGGTATTTTTGAATTGTATGACAATTTGAGAATATGATTACAATATTGATGCGATAATGTGTAATCAGGTGACTGGAGAGATATAAAAATATTTATACAAGTTTAAACATGGATTATTAAAAGGTATAACGTACATGATACTAAACAAAATGTATTATTTACTTAGTTTCCATAATTAAAATTTTGTGGTGGTTCTTAACACTTAGTAACCCATAACATCTAATAAATATCAATGAATTTTTAACATTTTAACTTCATTTTTAATTTTTCATTAGGTATATTAATTTCAACTTTATTGGTGTATGATTCTAGATCATCATGGATTTTTTCTATAACATCCTCTTCCATCAATGTTGCTGGTGATTTTACTACTTTAACTTCTTCATTGACTACATTTAATACATGAAATTCATTTACACATTTTTGTGGTACAAGTTTTTTATCCTTGTCATTTTTATATATTACGATTTTCCCTCCTTTATTCCCTATTTTTACATTTTTCATATTCCCATACATTAAAGGTAAAATTGTAGGTATCTTCTCCTCTATTGTACGTTTGACAAATGCGTCAACTTTCGCCTTATTTTCATTACTACCATACATTGATACCAGAGAATCGTATAATAGTTCCTGATCTCTTAAATTTAGTTTTTGGTGTATAGATTTTATATATTCTATTATTTCATCGTAATTCTTGTCAATGACATTATTCCTACGAAATTGAATTTCCCAATAATATACCTTTTAAGGATTGATATTGTGTAAAGTAATTGAATTGCTTTAGTTGGAGATAGAAATCCAGTTATGTTCATGAATATTTTGTCCAAAATTAAACTCCAAAACTTAGATATTTCGGAAGGTTTAAACAAATTGAGATCTTTATCAAATGGTAATATTTGCGATAACAGGAATACGTGATAATAAATGTCATTTTTAGTGTAATTTGGGTCATTAAGCCGCATCTCAATTGAGTTAATAATATACTCAACACACTTAGAGTGAACAATCCTAAATTTAAAATATTAAACATA
>JAJHPJ010000078.1:0-33802 GCA_026724395.1 Theileria sp. buffalo | reverse complement strand
CAATCTTAATGTCATTTTTTATAAAAATTTCAACAAATAAATTGTAATTGTTTGAATCATCTTTTGGAAATATCAACTCATTTCCAAATCTCAACTCACTAATGGGTTCTGAATCACCAACTAACATAAAATATTTACCAAATGTGCTGAATCGCCCATGAAACACATTAAGTCCACGAGATATAATACAACTCTTGACATCTACATAATTGACTCCAAACACACACTCAATCAACACTATTGTCAGAATAGTTATTATAGATGTCATAATAGAATTAATCTATCTGTGTTTAAAATTTATTTTGATCCTTAATATTCAATTATAACACTAGTTATATAATATCATAATATTAATAAATTATTATGAATCCATTAGTAACATTTTTAAAATACAATGGAATCTTATAGTAATATAGTCATTCTATGAAACAAATTTAATATTTATATAAATTAATGAAGATAACAAAATAAAAAATTAAAATGTTAAAATTAATTTTAATAATTACAAAGTTAAATTTAATATTATAGTGAACATTGTCTTGATATTCATAATGATAATAAAACAATAAGAATTGTAATAAATTTCAGATATTGTTAAATGTGCTTTAATAATCAATCGTAGTATCGATTTGAGAGTTGTATTGTTATAAATTTATAAAAAGTGCTATTACGATATATGATATTCATTCTTCACTAATATTTTGCTTAATATTAATTTGACAAGATATTAGAATAAGACAACATAGATAACAGGTTCTTTTTTCACCAATTATCTTTTGTGTCAAACACATCTACTTTTTATGGTTTATAACCATTTTAGGGGCCGATAAGTCCTACAGTGAGAGTTTATCTATATTAACAAATTAGGATTAAAATTGTTATAAAAATGATCCAATCCTTAATTTAAGTAAGTATAAATAGATGCAAATCTAAAAAATGAACAACAATTATTAACCCAGAAATTGTTTATCATAACTCAATTAAGTACAAATAAGGGGGTTAAATTGTTAAAAATAGTTTTTTAGATTCGAACTATATTTTACATTTTACATAAGGGTTAGTCTAAAGAATATTTCTCGTTGAATACATGTCAAATAATTTAAATTTAGCGGTGAATTTTGAAACATCAAAATGAAAATTAAGTAATTTGGACGAGATGTAGAATTATAGTGCTATCTCCCAGTTAAATTCCGCAAAATATCCACAGTAATATATCCATTTTCAGCTTTTCAATTTAAGTTCTCAAAATAATGTATAATCTTAATATATTCACGTGATAAGTTTTTAGCAATAGTGAAAATTAATTAACTCTTTACTAATTATGTAGTATAATTTAAAACTGCCTACTGCGTATAAAGAAAATTAAGCATTAAAATATAAATGTGTAATGTATAAGATTAAGAACCACAATTACCGTGAGTAGTCTCGAATTTCAAGGAGTCAAATTGAATTGGCGCCATTTTCACTGCATTTGGTACTATTATATTTTGTTTATTGATAAGTCTGGCAATAACAAGCCCCTCATTCCAATACTTCTCTATAGGAATATTACCTACTTCGTAAATCCTTTTTGAAGATATGTTTCCAAACACATACTTTTCAGAATGATCAATTGCTTGCCCATCTGGGTCATTGATGTAAAAGTGCTTGTGAATACCTTTTGAATCAACCCTAATTTCAGATCTATATAATGAAGTAGGAGCATTGTCTACTGAGATGTTTAGTGCTATTGGTCCCATCAGCTCCAAGGAAGTTATGAGCTCATTTTTTTCATTCCCCAAAAATTCCTTGTATATAACTTTCCCTGACTGCATGCATTTATCAAACATATGAACTTCTCTAATTGTTCCTAAAGACGAGTAGTACGAGAATCCAACCGCAACTATGGTTCTATCCGCCGTTTGATATACTTCAACGGTAGTGTCCTGGGCACTGTCATTTATTACCCAAATTACAACGTCGTCCGAGTTCAAGTCCATCACACTTCGTATTTTGAACGAATCACTGTTATTTTTGTTCAGCTGGTATAAAGTGTACCGCCACGAACCCAAAACTCCATGAGTTTTTTCTACTCCAAATAACTCTGAAGAAATTAGTTCTGAGATGTCGACGATTATGGGTTCGAACTTAATTCCCCTTCGATCCATGAACTTTAACGTTTCGTGTGCCATGAATTTGTTAAAGTCGTCAAAGTCTGAGCAATTTTCTACACTTGCTGACCAAATCTTTCTACAGTAGTATCTAGTTTTGTGGTAACTTATAGTCTTCGATCCTATTCTAAACTCCAATCTATTTAATACTAGCCTAAAATAAGGTTAAAGTGATCATTATTTAAATTATATGTATTTATTAAATCTACTAATTTTTACTTGTAAGTATATTTTACTGAATCGAAGCTTTCTACAAAACTTTTGAAAATTTTAAATCCAACCACGATGTCTATGAGTGGGTCATAGGCTATTCCGAACTTGTACTGTATGTCATTTTTTGCATTTATTGAGAAGTTTTTAAATTGTTTGCCTATTGTGTATTCTACGTATTTATGATTTCCTTGTAATTTTGACTTTTTTTGAATAAATGGGTGTTTCAATCCAGGATTAATATTAAAGTAGAGAAGGACGCAGCCACCCGTTTCTTCAATAACAACACTGCTTTCAACTTTAACAAACTCGCCGTCAACAAATTTGTAGTAAGTTCTTTCTGAAATGGAAGGTTCTTGTGTTTCTTTTACAAAAATCGATACTATTAAGTATTTGGAATCACCTTTTTCAAAAAGCTCTACCAGGCATTCTCTGTTAGATACATCGTAAATAACTTGTGGATAGATAATCTGCCCTCCATATCTAACCAGTATTATTTGTTCTTGATAACCCATGAACATTTTATATACTCCATTTGGAGAGAAATGCCCATGATAAACCTTGACGGATTGAGTTATTGTATAGGATTTCAAGTCCACTGATGCGCAGTTTGAAAAGAATTTAAACCCCGTTATAGCCAAAATAAACTTGAGAAGAAACATCTTATTCTGGACCGTGGGATGTATTTTGAAAAGAATCTTGGATTCTTGATTATGTGAATGTTTTGACCTTAAAAGCGGTGTGTTTTATGAGAAATAGAACTAAGTAGAGAAGAAAATATATAAAAATGTAAAATAGATAAAATCTGTAAATTACAATAAATTGTAATAAAAGAAGACCGGGAAAACGATGTTTTTAGAAAGAATTATCAAGACTTTCCCAGCTAGCCAATTTGTTTCATAATAAAATAAATTTAAAATTTTCATTTTTGCTTTATTGAAGGTTAAAATTAATTTTTTGTATGTTTTTATAGTTTATTTATCTAAAAAATTGAAAATAATGGTGAAAAACAGATAAATTGTGTGGACGATGTCGTTTTCCCAAAAATGTTAAAACCCATTCTGAATAATGATTTTATCTATGAAAGTTATTTTTAAAATTACTAAAATTATTATTTCTAAATATGGGCATAACTAGCTTTATTTCTTTGTTTAATTATTACATTTATAGTCTTTGAAAAATTTTTTTACAGAGGATAATTTCTTCAAATGTGTAATGTATTTATACTCTATAAATATTGGATATTTTATTTTAATTTATATCGCAGTTTTAGAGCTTTCAAGTTTGTGGTTTTTAGTACTAATCAGTTAATCCTTTAGGCTCAACAGTTAATCGAGGAATAAACCGAAACCCCTCCGACACATTTCAAAAATCTTCCGATTATTTAATAATTCACAATGGGAGAAGAGTAATTTTTACTAAATTTGTAAAATTTTTATTTCAGTTTTGTGAGAAAGGGACTATTTTGGACGCTAACGATCGGGTATTTTTCAAATTTTAATAGAATTTGTTAGATAAAAGTTGACGACGCCTCTCTCAAGTGTGATACTGTGGATAAGTGCTCATTTTTCTGCCAAACAGGCGAGAAAGATTACAACGTCAATGGTAGTCGTAAGGTTGGCAGGACCATTGAGCGTGTTTTATCTAAAACTGGTGACATAATTCCTAAATCTTCCGTAAATTGGCTCTGTTCTGGAGATAAGTGGAACTATTTGTTTGTGAAGAAAGGTTGGATTACTGGTGTAAAGGGTGATTCAATTCGTAAAATGAACCCTATGTTTAAGTTCTACATGAACACTAATGCCGTGAGTCATAAAATTTTGTTGTAACTTTTCTCTAATATTTATTAGGAATGTGGCGGCTCTGATTTACTCGATTCTGCAAAGAATTTATCTGTCAAATCCTCTTCTGAAATGTAGGATATTTCTCTGATTAATGACTTTAGGTGTAAAAGCATGAAGAATTGTGATTTCTTTACTCACGTACTCGCCATTATTTCTATATTATTTGTTCAGACTTTTATTATTGATGAGAAGTTTATGTCATTTTCCACAGTAACTAAGTTTTGCAAAGGTTTGTTTTACTTCATTAATACTTCTCAGGCCAGCCTTTGAATTTAACTGCCAAAGACGGCAATTTACTTGGAATTTTAACTGAGGTGGACAAAGAAATCACTGATAAGGGAGAAAGCATTTCCAAAGATACTGCTAAACCGATGTATTACTACGGCGGGCCTATTACCAGTGATCACTACTACGATGATCTCAGACGCGGTTCTATTGTACCCGCCACTAATTTGTAAATTCAGTACATCCAATTCATACAATAGATTAAATTTATATAACAAATACATGTTAAAAGAGAAAGTGTGAGGAGAAAATTATGTTTATAATTTTAAAATCAGTAAACGGCAAAATTTGGTAGTTGAGTGGTTGAGACTTGTTCATCAGAGTACACAATTGCGATGAATTGTCTGCTGTATAACTTTACATTAATTATTTTCAAGGGTTGCTGAGGTGGTTGTGGCTTCTCCCGTGAGAATTTCTGCGAGATAAACTCGCCAATGCTCGAGACAAATGAAGTTGAGCTAACTACGTTGCGTGGTTGTTTAACAATTGAAACAGTGTCAAATATAAGTTGAGGTTTTGAGTATAAACTCGTGAGTTTGTATACTTTAATCTTACTGTCCTCGGTTACAGTGACTATATTCCCGTTTAGGAGGATGAATGCTGCAATTATCGCTGTATTTTCCAGTGCGTGTGTGAATACGATGTCCATGTCAGTAACACTGAAAACTCTCAAAACTCCCATTGAGTCGAATAACAAAAGGTCATACTCGAGTTGAACTTCCTTTGAACCGTTTGTTACTGTGTCATTTTTAATTGGTAAAATGCTAGTCACTTTTGGTGTTTCCTCTTTATCCTTAGGTTCTCTAGTGTCTGGGTGCACAAATGACATGAGTATTTTAATCTTTGGAATATTGTTGTTGCTGTATTCCACAAGGTTCCAAATGCATATACAACGCGCACTATTCTCTGAGAACATCTTCAAACTCTTGGAACTAATTACATCTCTTCCCACCGTTTTCAACTCGGAGTTGCTGGAATTTTCAACAGTACCGGCAGGATTAGAATTTTCTAGATTAGAATTTTCTGAATTGGAATCTTCTGAAATTGAATTTTCTGTATTAGAATTTTGTGAATTGGAATCTTCAGTGTTGTGATTGGTATTTGGGACTGTGAAATCATCATTCGTATCGACAGAGTTTGTCTGATCGGGTTGCGGTTCTTGTGAATTTAACTGCTTATTTTCTTTACCATTGACAAGTGTGAGATTAATGAATATGATATCCCGTTCTATAGATTCCTCGAGGATTCCATTGCCCATTGTCAGTACGTAATATTCTCCCAGCCAAGACATGTAATTTGAAGTCAAGTGTGTCTTGAAGCAAATCGTCGGGATACTATTTGCCACCTGGTCCTTCTCACTCTTTCCATTCTTTGAGGGAACTGTGTTACTCGAATACACCAAATTCTTCATGTAATAAATCATTATCCAGCCAAACTTATCATATAAACATAGTGAATCACCCGACCAACATATACTCAACAAATCTCCAAACAAATTACCTAATCCACAATCAACACAATAAATAATTGTATAATTAACATAATAAATAATTTAATAATTAATGGAATATATAATTGTATAATAAATGGAATAGATAATTGTATAATAAATGGAATAAATAATTGTATAATAAATTGTAAGAGTTATAAAGTATAATAGTGGATAAAAATACTTGAATGAAAAGTGGTGAGTTGTAATGTTGAGACGTTGTAGATGTTAATGAGGTTGTTGAGTAATATTTCATTTTTGGTGAACATGAACTCGTTAGCGAGAGTGGATGTGTGCTGAAGTGAGACCGAGTATGACGGTTGAGCCTTATCATTACTCGACCCATAAGCAATTGCGTAAACCGGGAAAATTGGATGAGTCTCAATACCTCCAGAATTATTGTTATCCTTAATCTTGAGTAGCGTTTGTAGCTTTTCTGACAGAGTAAAGTGGTCCTGTCTAATATTAAACGCCTCCTCAACATGTGATTTTGAGTAAGTGTTTAGGTACCTGAGGAGCCTTAAAAGAATTATCCAGTTATTATCCGCGCCATTAGTATCCAATTTCCCCTGTTTATGTAAATTATTGTACCGAATTAGAAGATTCAGCACATTTGTCGTGATGTTCTTGTTCAGCTGGTAGGGACACAAATTCGTATTAAGCTCAGTTAGCAGGTACAAATCACTCTTGACTGGTTCAAGAAGTAGCTGGAGTGACAAGTGATTCAGATGCTCATTCATAGTAATGTTTGACATGGTGTAAAAGGTGCTTAGAGTTCTGCCTTTTGCGTTGTGAAGTGAAATGAACCTTATTTTCCTGAGGTTATCTACGATCCTCTTGAGTACCATGTCACCTTCATCCCGATTTGCAGTTTCCACGAGGTTGTTTAGGTAAATCTGGTGACTTGAGTAGTAGTACAATTTGAAGAAAATGAGCTTCAGAGGTAGAATCATGGGCATTAACAGGTTATCATAGTTGATTATCTGGTAATCATCCAGCAGGTTATACAAATGGTTATAATCGTCAGTTTCATCATAGTATCCATTATCTGATTCACCTGTGTTATCGGTGTCAGATGTGTTATTAATACTCGGCGAGGCATTGTTGTAGTAGGGGTTAATATTACAGTTGTTAGAGTATAGTGAGTAAAGCTTATAGTTGCAGTTCAAATAAGACCACAGCTTGTAGAACGAGTTATTGAAGTTACTCAGGACATAGTTATTTACAATGTCCATGTGATCACTATACTTGTTTGTGTCGGTGTAATTCGATCCTTCAGAGTCCTCAGGGTTATGGTAGTTATAATTCAGTCTGTACAACGTCTTTGAGGATTTTAGTGATAACTTTATCAGCTGATCTTTATAGTTGAACAGGTACTTTGACATACTTACACTTAGACGATCAAGCCAAAAATAATGGTAATCTACACATAAATATGACAATTAAACTTACAATTCGTCTGCTTATATATATAATTCCTCATTAATCCCAATATCGTCTCCACCATCGATAATGTTATTATTATACCAATAAATCTACAACATCATATTAATACACCATCATATAATAGCAAATAGTAATAATAGCAAATAGTAATAATAGCAAATAGTATAATAGTAAATAGTAATAATAGCAAATAGTATAATAGTAAATAGTATAGTAATAGTTGAATACTCTTTGAGTTGTAGTTCATCTTCATGTTGTGGTTTTGTATGTTTGGAGATGGAGAGGATGTTGAATTTTTCAGCGTCAAATGTATCATTAGCAAATAACGACGGTTCTATGGTGTTTATTACTGATTCTAGAAATTGTTTAAGCCACTCATTATTTCCTTTCATCTGATTAAGAAGTGTAAGTTGTGTGTATAGACCATTGTACACCTGAGGTAAAATATCAACCTTGTACAACACTAGCATGAAAACACAAGTTAAAGACACTACAAAGCATACGCATACAATCTCTTCATTCACCAAACTAAGATCACTATCATATAACCCAACATCTAATCTGTCCTTCACTTCAACTTCAGGTTGCCGTTCTGATTCTAGAGTTCCAGGCTCATTTTCCTTTGAATTATCCAAATTACTACTGTGGATCGCCAAAAGTGCTAATTTATTAATGAGATTAAGCTGTAGTGATGGGATATTGAACTCCTGTACACTCAAATTTGAGTCTAGAAATCCAATGAATGTATTCACCAGCCTAATGTAAATACTCTCAATATCAATGTCATATTTTCTTATCGAGAGTATTGAGTTTATTTTATAATAATTTAGCGTCAGTTCCATCTTTAAGGTTGATTTGATCTTTAAAAGCACCTCGACTACACTCAAAGTATTAACATTTACAACCAAATCAATGTCCTCATTCATTACGAAAATCTCATCTCCTGACCTCGCAAAATCACCTGGATCCTCCAGTGAGATACCAGAATGTTGACCTGACTGAGGACTTGAGAAACTAAACAAAGAATGCTGAGAACCTTTTGATGGCTTCTGTAAATGTTTTGTGGATATTATTGATGATAACTTCTTCAGTATTGGGCACTTCAAGTGCGACTGCTTAAATGTGTAATTGTTAAACTCCACCAACACATTCCCGTCCAAATACTTGTAGTCATCAACATAATAATTACTATTACAATAACTATCATTCAATCCTACACCATCATACAGTGTTGAACACACTTGTGTTGAATAAATAACATAACCATATACTAATAAATATTTAATTAATATATACTAATAAATATATAATAAATGTGTAAATAATAAATATATAATTAATGTGTAATATTGTGTGTGTATTACCTTGATTTGTGTAATCGAGATAATCATATTTTTGATTGAAGTTGTTGAATTTTTGAAAGTGTAGAAAGTTGGAGGCATAAATGAGGATCTTATCCCAGCTGGTGTAATTGACTACAAACGAATGGAGTAGAGCTGAAATCATTGGCATTTTATCCAAATAGTACCGTGAACTATTTCTTATCATCTGTTCCACGTGGAACAGATCTAACTTCTTCAATACAATTCCAATGCTGACGTTTAAAATTAATTCATCTACTGTACCCGATAACAAGTCTAAAATTCCCTCCTCTAAAATCCGTGAATCATGCCCTATCGTCTTGTATCCTCTAATCTCCTCATTCAAACTCCCATTAGGACACAGATTTTCATAAGCATGTTTAAGATACAACGAATTGTTGTACACTTGTTTGCCGTACAATCCAGTGTTATGCACAGTGTTGTATGTATGTTTAAGATACATGGCATTATAAGTGCCTGTGTTGTATGGATTTGAATCGGAATCATCATCATTATGACACAGGAGTTCAACTTGTTTACTTAATGGATCTTCCACATGTAAATTCTTATTCATTAATTCTTTCGAATGTTTGGTATTCAGTGATGCTGAATCATGGTCTGTAGGATTACTACTACACGTCACTGTGCTGATGTTGTCAGTTGAATACTCTGGCGATAGATCAATAGAATGTGTATGGAGTAGAATGTACTTGATTTTCCTATTCTGGACCTTATTAAAAGTGTACTGGAGACTAAAATTAAAGAGTTTGGAGATCAAAATTGAGAGTGACAGGTTATTCAAATACTGATGCACGACATCTACAGCGTCCTGGATCCTGTTTGCAAGTATTAACATTGCTGATGAGAGTAAGTAACGTCTCTGTGAAATCAGTGCAAACGCGTTTTTAACACTCGCATCTTTCCAACGCTCCTGGGTAAAATCGTTGGTCAGGAAGTTTGAAAATTTTTCAAAGCCTTTGGACTTTAAAAGGAGACTAAAAATCTTAACCTTGCCCTGCAGAATTAAATAAAACCCAAACTGGTCAAAATCTTCAATATTCCTATACGTCTTCACCTTGAGTCTAAAATACTTTTCAACATTCTCAAACATGATTTTAAAGGATGACTTGTTTTTAGCCCAGTATCCCACGTTTATCATGTCCATATACTCTGTATATGATACTCCACTATCACCAGTCTGAACTGTAGTGGTATAATAGTGGTCCAGCTCAATTAGAAGATTATGATCATTCTTTACAAGCAAGAGCCAAATCAGAAAACTCTCCTCAATATCCTCGTCCTTTACTAGAGAAACAGATTCGTCCTTGAATATGTGCTGCTTAGCTTTAAACTTATCATCCAAGTGGTCCTTATACTTTGTAAAGAACACGTTGTCCAAATCTGTCAAGTTCTTGTTCTGAGGAAATGTACTGAAAAACGACGGCGAAAGTGACGTCATGTACGAAATTAAGTATTTTAATATGTTATGGTCTGGCGTCACTAATTGAGAATTCTGCTCCATTCCAATCCTCAAGAGGATATTTGAATTCTGACACAGTTTACACAAGTCATCATCTTCATCTTCGTCCTGTTCTCTTGCTGATTCTATTGATCCAATTACATTTTCCAAGTCTCTATTACTATTAAATAACAACATGTCGTCACTCGTTGACAAATATTTTGTCAGAATATTAATTAGCTGATACTGTTCATACCATGAAAGTCCAATCAATCTTAACACCTGTAAATATACAATCAACTCATTCATTAAAAGTTCATTTTCAACTCTAAAACTACAATAGTCTTTAAAATATTGGTTATACTCGTCATCTACCACGTAATCGTTCAGTATAGTTTTCTTAGGCTCCTCTGCATCATTGGTGTCTTCAAAATTCTGTGCCCCGTGTGTCATATTACTCATGTAAATGGTTTTAATTATGTAATCATAGAAAAATCGGTTAAATCTGCAAAATAACTTCAGCGCCAGAGTCTTAAATATTATACAGTTGCAACCACCAGAAACATCCTCAGCCACGTCCGCACTCTGCTCCTCCGAATACGGATTCGAGTTTGTGCAATAAATATTATCCTTAAGCTGTGACAAAATCCTTCGAAATAGAAATACTAACATATTGACAAGCTTAGATACTAAGGAGTTGAGACCCAGCTTAAGCATTGCTAGTACACATTCGGGATGATACACTGGGTACATTTTATTCTTGAAATTACATCCAGTAAATAAAGGCAATTCTCCAACCACATCTTCAGAATAAGCAGTACTTGAATTTTCTAAACTGTCGGATCCCGTGTCATTTTGATACTCAGATGCATTTGGATACACATCTTGAAATGGCCTATTCTTGATCAGAATCTTGAGATCATCAATAATATAATCATTTCTACCACTTGTATTTGATAAATAATACTTGTCTTGAGTTAACAGGTCGTAGTAACATCTATTCGTTATTTCAAGCCACTTGATAATTTTGTGACTCTTGATCATGTATAGGTATACTATCTCCGAATCATTGGATTTACCTGTCGAATCCAATTCATTTGGTGATATTAACTTAAATTTCGATAAGAGACAGAAATAATTCGAGTCGTACCATTTTTTAAATTGTATTATAGCGTCATCCAGATGATCATCCTGTAAACCATTTACCGACTCAGAATATTTCGATGGGTTTGGACATTGGAATAACCAACTACCTTTTAAATTTAGTTTATAATTTTCCCATTTATAAAACCCACACACATACAATGAGCCGTCATTTTGCACAAACTCGTCACCCTGATCATTGAATTTACCCAATGTTTCTTTGTAAAATGGAGTCAACAATACTGATTCATTGTGGTATGGTGTTAATAGTACAGATTCATTGTCATAAGGTGTTAGGAGTACCGACTCCTTATCGTATGGAGTGAAGATAATGAAGTACAGTTGATGATGATATTCAATAACCTGAAAAGTTACCACGTGACTTAAATTATGAATTTGGTGATGTGTGATATCATTTGGGTCATGTTTCTTACTTGTGATTGCGCTCAGAGCGCCACTTTTCGAATGAATTATATAAAGTGTTTCATCCTTTCCACTGAACACCTTTACATTTTTTACCTTCTTAGAGCCTTTTATTTTATTTATAAAGTAATTTTCAATGTATACCAATTCGTTATTTACATTAATGTACAGCGGAGTACTTGGGTGGAACATGTACCTAATCACCAAGCCCACAATGTTGTCTACAGACTCCCTTATATGCTCATCCTTCAAAAATAAGTCATACGGAGATAATAACAAGTTCATGCTAATGTCATTCTCGTTCAATAAACTTAATTTCACCGGTGGTAATATCTTATTCAAGCCTTTACTTATCTGCATTCCTATCAACTCATCCAAACTCTCAGTATCCTTCCTCGCATCCACAACAGTACCAACATTATTGCTGGAACTGTGAGTGGAATTTGAATTTTGAGGAGAATTAGAATTATGAGAATTGTGGTTGGAATTTACATTGTGATGATGGTTGGATTTGTAAAAATTGGATAAATTGGTGGATTTGAGTGTGATCCACTTACTAACTACGATGGGTGATTTAGTGGTAATTTTATTAGGTCTTAGAGAGTCACTTGTGTATAGAGTTACCAGACCAGTTTCAAAAGTATGATCACAGATGCAAACTGACTCTATTAATTTAATTTTTACTGGCATTGTCAGCTCATTACTGCCCAAGAGATACTCACTGGTAACTGCTAGTCTATGATTAAAAAGCCCGTCAACAGCATAAATCTCGAAATATTGTACATAATCTTCATACTTGTGGAATAATATATTATCATATTCCTCACCAGTGTCATCATAAAGTTCTTCCACAGGCTCATCATCTTCTGATCCAGCACTATATGCGTCTGCATTAAGATTTGGTAAAAAAATGTCAGAATCTCCAGATTTTAACTTATTGCATGAGTAATCCGAGTCTAAATCCTCCGTTGAAATGCTGTAACATCTCGTATTCGTAGTGTTGTAAAAAATCAAAAACGCTCTTTTGCTGAAGTTGTAGTCTGAAACTACGCTCTCAATGTTCATCCAAAGGCAATGAAAGTTAAGTGTGTAATTATCATTTTGGAGTGGAATTTGAATACAAATCTCAAAAGAGTCTTGAAGTTCATTAAATCGCCAAATATAAGCCATGTAATACCTCGTCAGAGTTACTAGAAAAAGCTTATTTATAGCCGTTGGAAATCCGTAATTCTTCTTCCAATTTGTGCAAATCACTGAATTCTCGTGATACAAAGACCACAGCTCATTCTTCAGAATTGTTTTTGAAGTGCGATCTGAATTTTGGGTGTATACAAAGCCTAAATTCTCCAACTGTGCCGTCTTACTTAATAACAAATCCTTTATTAGAGATTCATAACTTTCTAACCAGAATACGAACAACGTATTATCGATTTTTTTCTCTGTCTGGTTTTTCTTCGGCCTCTTCTTCAAAATTGCGGATACTATTGTCAACTTCTCATGCTCCTCAGAAGATGAACTTGTGTTCTTATCATGTAACGAGACTTCAGTGTGGTCAAGCACTTCTATTGTACACTTTTCTCTATTTAAAGAGTCTATCCCCTTCACAACCTTTCTTATATGAGATATATGCTTCAATCCCATTTTATTTTACATCAAATTGTTATTATTTTACCGATTATTTATTAAATTATTTAGTATTATAACATTGTCCCGAATTTCATCTCCGAAATTAGAATAATTGTCAGAAAAATAAAATTAAAATATTTATAATTATTTTGGCCATGTTTTAGAACCTTTATTGGCCCTTTAAAATCAGTTTATTCTCATTTTATACTTTTTATTCACAGATTCTACTCCACACCACCAACACTCGTACACATTAATTATAC
This sequence comes from Theileria sp. buffalo, assembly GCA_026724395.1. NCBI lineage: Eukaryota > Apicomplexa > Aconoidasida > Piroplasmida > Theileriidae > Theileria > Theileria sp. buffalo. The sequence continues at coordinate 20,103 of JAJHPJ010000078.1, read as the reverse complement.
ATTTTTTACCAACACATCATTCCACTCTTTAAATAATCAATATTTTCAACATCTTTCCATAAATTCATATACATAATATCAACTATACATAAAATTAATTGTATATAATATTAATTGTATATAATATTAATTATACATAATATTAACTATAAAATTAATTGTATATAATATCATGTATAAAATTATGTGAGTTTATTAAAATTTGGAGTTTGTGAATTTGCAGTTACCGATGAGTGTGAGTGTGAGTTGGTCAGTGGTAATGAGTTTGAGATAATGTGCTCGTTCCGGGTCATTTTTAATAAAGTGTTGTAGCGAGTGTGTTGCGATGGTACCTTTTTTGGCGTTTCCCGGCACAAGTTTAAGTGCGTTTTTGTAATGTTTAATCGCGGAATAGGGAGCGCACATTGGAATTACGTTAATAACATCGTCGTCTTCTTTCAATTCTTTAGTTAAGCATGAAAGTTGCTTCATGTAATACTCAAGTTCCTTGTCACTTATTGTTTCGATTTCCTTAAACTTTTCACTCTGTCCGGCACTTACAGAGCTGCCATAACTAATTTTACCCACCTGGTTTGCTGAAGTTTGAATTTGTTGTTTCTGATTTTTGGACTGGATTTTCTTGGAACCCGTGAGTAATCTTCTCAACTCCTGCGTCTCCTCATCATCCTGGGCATACTTCTTCTTTATCTTACTCACTTTCTGATTTATAAATCGCATCATTCTACTCGATCCTCTTTTCTTATCTCCTGCCATTTCCATTTTGGGATCGGCATTAGTCTTGTTTTTAACATCAGTACTGGATTTGTTTTTAGCATCTGCACTGGATTTGTTTTTGTTATTGTCGACAGTTTTGAGTTTGGCACCGGAATTAGATTTGAGTGGTATGAAATCGTCAAATTTGGGGATTTTTGGGTTAACGGATGTGAGTTTTCTGCTTCTAATTTTACGCACGGCTTCTTCAGTGTGTTCTAACTTTTCAGGCTCCAGTATTCGCACTGATTTTTTCTCCACAGTAACACGTGACTCGGATTTAGTATTAACAGTTTCAACCTTTGTAACAGAATCAACTTTAGTACTCGTTTCAACTTTTGTAATAGAATCGAATTTAGTGGTAGAATCGAATTTAGTAGTGGAATCAGGTGGATTGGGTTGTGATTGTAGGTCTTTGGAGGATTTGGAGGAGAGTTGGGTTGAGCTTGATTTGCTGGATTTGCTTGAGGATTTGGTTAAATTTAACTTTTGGAGTTGATTTTTTAACTTTAAAAGCTTGAATTTTAGTGGATGTGCCGTTGGTAATCTTCCTCGTGTTCTCTTTTGTATATTCGCCTCATACTCCTCCAACATCTCAACATGTCCAATTCTCACACTTTTATCCTTTTCAACGGTAGTTACAGTGTTTTCATCTTCAACATCGTCTACATTATTTTCCTCTGAATCGTCATCTTCTTCAGATTCATGCTCCTCTCCATCATCGTCTGATTCATGATCTTCATCATCTGACTCATGATCTTCTAGTAAATCTTCTGAATCTTCAGTTTCATCTTCTTCAAGATCTTCGGAATCGAAATCTTGATCCTCATCTGGAGTAACTTCATCTTCATCTACGATGGTATCGTCACTGCCGTCTACGGTAACTTCATCTCCGTCATCCTCCACAGTGTCTTCATCCTCAACTTCGACACTGTCCTCAGATTCATCTTCCTCTTGTACATTTTCATCTACACCATCTACCATATTAACATTGTCTAATTCATCAACGTCTATAGTATCCTCACCCTCTACAGTATCCACACCCTCTACTTCACCACCGTTGTCCACTACATCCTCATTGTCTAGAGTATTATTTTGATCGAGAGAGTGGAATGGATGTACTTGGAAGAGATATGTGATGCCCATTTCGAGTTTTTGTGGTGGTAGATAATTCTTTTTGCCTCGAATTACAAAGGAGCCTTGAGGCACATATTCACCCGTAGGAGGTGTCTTTGACACCTGGTGCCAATATACCCACCAGCTCTGAACTGAAAACTTCTCATTCCACGCCGTACTCAAACACACCGCAAAGTTCCCCGCCTCATCAATTGATTCCTTCATATTCTTAACCATGTCATCAGAAATAGGATTAGTATTCTCAGTGTTATCAGATGTCGAACTAGTGTTACCGGTGACATTAAAATTATTGTTAAAATTATTGGATTTGGAATTGGTTTTAAGAATAACTGAGGCTGCGCCATGAATATCGGCATGAAAGTATAAATCGCCGTTGGTTAAGTATTTTTTAACCAGGAGTTCATTTTGAAGAGCGTCTCGGCCGCCAAGTACCAAGTACCCTTGACTCGTAATAAACCAGTAAAACTTCTCAAACCAGAACCGCTTCCGAACACTGCTGATTCTGACGTCTCTTTTATTCTTGTCAGTTTTCTTAACTTCTTGCTTCTTCAGGGATTTGGTCACCTTCTTCAGCGCGTATTCCTTCCCTATCTTCGTTCGCTCCAACTTATTCTCCAGCCTCTTCCGCTCATTATATAATTTTTTCAAATTCTGGTGACTATTCAGACGATAATCTAGTGCTACACATGTGTCAACCGATTTAGTTTGTTTACCCGAATCTCCCTGTATAGAAAGTTTACCAGAGTCACCTTGATTAACAGATTGTTGGAATATGAGAGTTTGAGTTGGGATATGAATTTCCTTGATGTAATGTACGAGTGGATGATTTTGTTTCCGTTGAATTTGAAGTTGTTCGTAAATATCATTCCAGGAAGCGCCAGAAGCTATCAGTGCCTTGGTCAGGTTTAAGCAGTTCTCGGCAACATCAACATTCTCCTCCAAGAGCTTAATCTCCAAATCAAGCTTCCTAATGTCCTCCACGAGCTTTTGCTCACGCTTGTCCTGATCAACTTTGATCTTGTTTAGTTTTGTTGGTTTTTTGTCTTGCGTTTTCTTCTCCTGTTTTGCCAGCTCGTGTTTGGTAAAAAAAGCGTCAACTGCGTCATTGAAGTCCTCAAAATACTCAGAATTCTCCTGCTCAAACAGCCCAAAGTCCTCCATCTCACCCCTGGAATTCTTGTACAAGTACCCGCCAATCTTATCCTTTCCACTTAATAATTCACATAAATACGTTCGTACGCATTCTACGTATTGATAAACAGTGTCCAAATCTTCTAAATTGTATGTTTTATCCAATTCCTTGGGATCCACACTATCACCTTTGGTATTCTTCAGCTTCAACTTTAGTACGGAGAAAATAAACGAATGATGAATTGACGGGAAAATGTGCTTCATAATGTCTGTTAACTTCTTACCAACAATCAACTCCTCCACCAAAGGCTTCTTCACAACCTCAAACCATGAATTGTAGTCCATATCATATACATACTACAATATTATATACAACATACTTAACACTGTAAGTACTATACTACGGTAAATACTATAATACGGTAAATTATTACTATAAATAGTATAACTACTATAAATACTATGAATTATTTGTTAACATACGTTAGACCCGACTTTGAAGAATTTATCACCGGTATTTTGAGGTCTGAGGACTGTGAGTACTTTATATTCGTGATCTGTGAGGTAAATATTCCCGGGTAAAAACAACTGTACTATCAGATGATGGGCATATTCCTCCGAACTAAAGGTAAAATCTATTACTCTGTCCTGGGACATTTGAGATATGTCTCTCAGTCTACGATTCCTCAAATGCTTTCTCAACTAATACAATATACAAATTAATAATTAATTTTATAATTCACTGTATTAACTGTATAATTCACTGAGTAAACTGAGGAAAAAATGTGTAAAATATGGTTAAAAATAGAGTAAAATATGGTTAAAAATAGAGTAAAATATGGTTAAAAATAGAGTAAAATATGGTTAAAAATAGAGTAAAATATGGTTAAAAATAGAGTAAAATATGGTTAAAAATAGAGTAAAATATGGTTAAAAATAGAGTAAAATATGGTTAAAAATAGAGTAAAATATGGTTAAAAATAGAGTAAAATATGGTTAAAAATAGTGTAAAATGTGTAAAAAAATACTTTGGCGTTGAAATTTGAGGGTAGATGATCGACGGATCTGAGGAATTGCGTGGCGTGTATTCTGCATCCGATTTCGATGAGAATATAAATTTTATTCTCATTTTTCGAGAATTTGAGGATGAAAATCCGGTTAGTAATGTCATAAATGTTTACTAATGTCAGATTTGTGACCAGTTTCCTCAAATTCGATACCACCACCGACACATCCACAGCATTCAAACGCTCCTTCGCCATTTCAAATTTACTCAACTATTTTCTCATCAAATATATTACAAATTTTATCATCAAATATATTACAAATAATGTTAAAAATTGTATTAAAAATGGTATTGAAAATTGCCATGTGAATATTTGGAGGATAAAATAACAAATTTATTAGAGTAAAATTAGATAAAATATAATAATTAATAAATTTAATTGAGTGAAAAATGAGTAAAAACTGAAAAATAATTTGTGTAGGTGGAAATGTGTAAATGAATTTGGGAGAATTACCCTCTATGCCACATTGAGTGTTAAAAGGTTAAAAAATGAAAACTAAAGTGAAAAGGAAAAATGGAACAGTTAAAAGGCAATTAATTGAGTATAATAATTTATTGAAGATTCGAGTTTATTTACAAAAGATTAACTCCTGTATTCAACGCTGGCCGCATCCCTTTTTATCACAGTTACTCTTGGAAAATTTACAGTCGCACGAACTCCAACAGTTAAATCAAATTAAAACTAATTTATTCTCAATACTTAAAACTTTCTTCCATAAACTCTCCAAACCAAGTAAATTTACCCTAAAATTCATCAAATTCATCAATTTCATCAATTTTATTTTATTTGCCAAATTTGTTATAATAATTTTTAGGTTTGATAAAGTTTACTGGTGACGTTTTTGTTGATTTTGATTATTTATTGAGGCGGAGAACGCATTTATTGGAGCGGTTGGATTACCTGAACGACATTTCCAACTTTAACGTTAACCGCTCGTTTAACGTAATTGACAATAACATTTCATCGCACATTAAGTTTTTTCATCAAAACCCCGAGAAATTTGTCAATAAATCACACATTCTCAATTTACCCTCAAATGTTTCTACACTATTGAATCTACTTAATAATATTAATAGTACTAAGTTAATACTATTGAGTTAATAATAATATTGAGTTATTATGATTAAAAATGGTTTTAGTTGATTGGATTGGAATTTTTGAGTTGTAAGGTTGGTGCTGAGGAGTCGAAAAGGTTACACATTGGTCAAATTTACAGTGATCAAGTGAGTTAATAGAGTTAACTTCTGGTTCCAGGTGTTTTATGTGAAGTTGTTGAATTATTTAATACAAAATGATGAAAATTCTGAATTTGACTTGAAAAATGAAGAAGCCTTAATCAAGAATCAACACAGTAACTTACTATTGACTTAATTTGCCATAGATAAATTGAGACTATCAGCCAATAAAACCGCAAAGGATAAGAAATTAAGATACACACTCATCGATAAATTACACAATTTTGTTGTATCTTTTTTATAGTATTAATGTGATTAGGAGAGGACAAATCATAAAAGTTATCATTCTCCAGAATTCACAAATTTATTAATCAATTCACTTTTCAATTGATTATCGGGGTTACTAAACTAATTAACGGAGTTAGGGTTTAATTAACTGATTTGTTCAACTGATAACTCAATAAATTAATTATTATAATGAAGAAAAGAGTTGAGATTGGTGATGAGAAATATGATTTAGAAGAATACATTAACCTTTTTAATGTAATTTTATTACTATAATAATGCTTTTAGAATGGTCTGGAGGAGTTGGTGATTGTATGTTCAGTTAAGAATTCATTGCGTGGGATCTCGCTGTGCGAGCGAATTAAGCGCTCAGTGAAGGTCAAATCTACCGTAGAAATGTCAAATTTCCTTGTAACCAAAAAATCAATTTTATAAATTTTAGGGCTCTGGGAGTGACCGCAGGAGCGCTTGTAAATTAATAATTACACTTGAGAGATCGCAGTAATTTCTTGGAATTTTATATATAATAAATGTATTTTTGTAATGTATAAACGGAGACAATGAGATTATTTGTTGTAAGCGGCTTTTTCCTTTTCGTATCTGGCCCTGTCGGCTTCTGCGAGTTTTTCATAGGGCGCCTTCTCACTTTCATCCAGCGAGTTCCAGGCGGCTCCGACAAGTTTCCCTACAGCGGCAACATCTCTGGCAAGGTCAGGGTTCTCGCGGACGAGCTCGGCGCGTTTCTCCTTGGCAAAGAACATATAAGAAGATAAGGCGCGCTTAGGCGCGTTCGGGTCCTTCTTGGCACGCTTGGACTTCTTACCAGCTGATTTCGATACCTTCGCTGCCATTTTAAACGTTAGCGGTGTAGTGGTGAAGGTGCTAAAACTCCTGTGACGGAACAAATTTCTAAATCTAAATTTATAAGTTAATATAATTTAGACTGAGCAATTAAGCTTCTACGGAACCAAGTTAATTTATTCAAAAATATTAACGTATTTCAAGAGTATAGGGCTCCTGGATAATTGGGATACTATGGTATCTGATCAATGGGGAATTTTTCGAGACTTCACAAATCTACTTCAATTACACATAATTTCACATATTCAATTAAATTATTTAAAATCTTTTCTATTTCACAATTTTACCGCCACTTGAGAATTTATTCCGTTTCCTCACCTTTCCCACCAAATGTCATGTCCCTCATAATTAAATCCGACACTTTACCCTCAAATCCACTCCCTATTCCATTGACTTTCACGTAGTCAAGTTTACAATTTTGTAACTTTTATCCACTTTAAAATTCCCGAGATGATTCACCACAATTCACTTTATGTGTCTAACGTAATGAAGAAATTTCTTTTTCACCAATTTTTCACTCATTTCCCACAACCTTCCACTCTCACACCTGAAATTCATAATTTTTTATCTATTCTCATTTTATTAGGAATTTGTTATTAATTTGATTCAGTCTTGCTGGTGTTCTCAGATGTCTCAAAATGTGTTACAGAGTCTCTGGAGTTACTCCTGACACATTCTCACAAAATTCCACAAATCTTCAGAAGACGCAATTTTAGACATGTTCATCAGTGTTATTGGCAGATTTTACTGAGAATCCAGTGGATTTTAGAGGTCCGAATTTGGCTCGAATCTTTTATTTTAAATTATTATTTTTCATTTTATTTTGTTATTTTTCATTTATTTTGAACTTTTGTTACTTTAGTTAATTTTAGTTTAATTTGGTGAAATTTTTATTTTTTGAGAATTTTTGATTTTTTTACCATTTTACACAATTCCAACAGTTTTATTGTATTATTTATTATTTTCGAAGATTTCACACTTTTTCACAAATTTTAATTAGTTTCAATTTTTTAAAAATTTTTATTATTTTTATTAATTTTTCTGAAATTTGATTAATTTTAATAAATTTTAATAAATTTAATTTTTTAAAAATTTGATTAATTGATGAATTGGTGATGATTCAATTACTTCGTAGTAGTGGTCGAACGAAGCGTAGTTACGTGGATGACAGTGTGAGTTCTCCGATCCCTGAGCACATCAAGGGCATAAAAAGAGCGAAAACGAAGTCTGACGAGGCTTATTCGTATGTCAGAGACCCTTACGGTGAAGTCATTGCCAATGTTAATGGCAAGAAGTTCTATCGTTCTGCTTTAATTCATGATGAAATCATTTCCATTTATGATTCCGTTGATGTTCTTAGGACTAGTAATAAGTCCAAAAATGTCAGAGAATCTAATTTAGGTATTCCGTTACGGGGCTTGCATCAAATCAAACAGATTTCTTGCTCTATTTTGCCCCGAAGGGGCTAATAATTACTCAGTTATATACTTTAGGAGCAGCAGAATTTACAAGCTCCCTCTCCCTTAGTTACAATATTAGCTACTGCTCCCGGACCAGCAGCTCCCTCTCCCTCAAATTTACTCTATTTACCATTTATTTCCACATATCCACACTAGTTTCCTCAGTTATTTAACCTCTATTGACTCCTTATTATACACTTAAATAGCTTTAGACTTGACTATTTAGTCCTATTTGTTCATTAGTTACACCTCTTACACACTACTATAATATTCTTTTAGCAAAGATATCAGCGATTTACGTGGATACGAATGGCAAATTAATGGCTGAGGTGGCGTTTTATTTCGATTCTGGAGAGGAAATTCCAAACTCCGAAAACGCCACTGACACAATCACGAACCCACTCGACAATAAATGGAAAGGATTCACACATGTCAACGAAGTTGTTGCATACAATAAAGTATTTCACATTAGTTTACCGTTTAAATAGTTATTTATTATGTTAACCTCCTTAATGAACCTGGGTAATACCTTCAGTGGGTACTATCCCTATAACCTAGATTATTATAGTATAATAAATAGATTACTTAGAATACCATAATAATATGTGTAAAATAATGTTAATAGTTTGAAGATGTTGAGATAGAGACGTTTGATGAGAAGGTGAACGTGCATGCGAGTAAGGAGGAATATTTGAATGAAATCAACTGTGGCGGTGATGAGGAAATTAATGTCTTTTGCAATTACATTTGCTATCATGAAAACTACTCCGTTCTGCCCTTCAATATTAATACCGATTGGGAAAACGTATATCACCAATTCCCTTAACTATTATTTACTTAACTATACTAGTGTAGATAGTATTATAAAGTGGTAGAAACCCGGAATTTTACACTATTTTACATTAATTTACTTAGATAATAGTCTCCTAGAGGTCTTTATACTCTTAAGTACTATAAATAGTACTATACCCCTTAACTATATAATCCTTAGTACTATATACTCTTAATTATATACCCCGAGAGGGAGCTTGCAAATTCTGCTGCTCTCGGAGAGGGAGCTAAATTAACACTAATACCCTTAGATATATACTCTTAACTATATAATCCTTAGTACTATAATAAGTACTATTTACTTGAGTATATAATAATGTTATTATAGGTATTGGTTGAGAGTAGTAAATATCATAGTATATATTACCCGAAGATGATATATAAGGAGGAGCCTTGTGTTGTGGAGCCTTTGAGTCCCGAGTTAAAACTACAATTAAACAGCACTGAGCGGATCCTAGGCCGCGAAGAAGAAGCCGACAAAATACGCACCTTCATGGAAACTAATATTAAACAAGGTTTCAAATTATTCTACTTAGTTAACTCATTAATAATAGTATTCCACATAGTTAGGTGGTAAATAATAGTATAATATATGGTTAATTGGTAAATAATAGTATAATAGGAGGTACTGGTCAAATATTGTATATAAGTGGAGTGCCTGGTACTGGTAAAACTGAGACTGTGAAAATGGTGTCGAAGGAGTTAATTGGTAAGAAACTGAAGGGTCAGATCCCTTGGTTTGACTTGGTGGAAATCAACGCCGTGCATCTCTCAAGGCCAAATGAACTCTACAGAGTTTTTTACAATAAATTATTCGGGAAACCTGCTCCCGTCAGTCATACTTCCTATGAAGAACTTGATAAATATTTTAATAATAATACTACGCCATGGTACCGCTTTACGGAGCTTGCATCCCATCACACGGATCCCTCCTAATTACCCTATTCACTTACTTAGTTAGCTCTCTCCAGGAGCAGCAGCTCCCTCTCCCCTATTACTACTATTTCCTTAGTTATATAGTATTAGTTAGGGGAATCCCCCACCTCACTACTATCCGGGCCAATTCCCGCTTGACTTTGGAGTTCACATGGGATCCATTCTATCCACTCCACCATTAGAGATAGATTACTATTTAATATATTAATGATTTCTGTAGTATATTGATAGTGGATGAGGCGGATTACATAGTGACGAAGACGCAGAAGGTGTTGTTTAACTTATTTGACTTGCCGTGTAAAAAGAACTCAAAGTTCATTCTCATCATCATCTCCAACACCATGGACCTCAACTATAAAATGAAATCATCCATACAATCAAGATTAGGTATACTTTATTCAGTTATCACTACTACTAATTTACCATATTACTATAGTGTTACTATGTTACTACTCTACTACTAACTTACCATATTACTACAGTGTTACTATGTTACTACTCTACTACTAACTTACCATATTACTACAGTGTTACTATGTTACTACTCTACTACTAACTTACCATATTACTACAGTGTTACTATGTTACTACTCTACTACTAACTTACCATATTACTACAGTGTTACTATGTTACTACTCTACTACTAACTTACCATATTACTACAGTGTTACTATGTTACTACTCTACTACTAACTTACCATATTACTACAGTGTTACTATGTTACTACTCTACTACTAACTTACCATATTACTACAGTGTTACTATGTTACTACTCTACTACTGTATTATGTTACTATGGTATTACTGTATTATGTTACTATGGTATTACTATGTTAATATATTATTGAGTAATATTGTATTAATGGTTTAGGATTTGGTAGTTTGGTATTTAAGCCGTATAGATATCAGCAGATAGTCCAAGTCATTGAAAGTAAACTCGGGAAATATTCCATCATTGATCCGTATCAACATTACATTAGTTATTTATTACTCAATAACATAATAATACTATTGAATAATGTGTTTAGAGTGGCATTACAGTTGTGTGCTAGGAGAGTTACGAATTACAGTGGTGACATGAGGAAGGCTTTACAAATTTGTAAACTTGCTATTAAGGAATCCAATGGGAAGAAAATTACTGTATCTACTTTACGGTGCTTGCATCAAATCACTCAGTTATTTACTCTATTTAGCCCCGAAGGGGCTTATTTTACCTAGTTTCTCAGTTATCTCCTGGACCAGCAGAAATAGTACTAGCTCCCTCTCACTATCTTATTTATCCCCTCCGGGGTTCTTATTTACTCTACAGTACTCTTTTTGCTTAGTTATCCAGGAGCAGCAGAATTTACACTAGCTCCCTCTCACATAGTTACTCATCTATATTAGTTATTTAGTTACCCCGTCAGGGGACTTTTTTACTGGTTATTTAGTTATTTCCCTCTCCAGAACCTCTTATTTATGTCCCTCCGGGGATATTTCCTCATCAGATAAACCCCTAACACCTCACTTATATACCACTCTCTACCCCCCTACTTAGTTATCCACTAATTAGTGTTAACTTTGTTTAGGTGAGTGAGATGAGTAGAATTAGTAATATGGTATTGAACTCGTCAATTTCTGACGCTTTACAATATGTGTCAGTGGGAATGAAATGTCTTCTAGTCTCCATAATCCTAGTGCTAAAGGAGGTGCAACTGTCTATAGCGCCTGCAGTTCGGGTTTTTAACACTTTCCGTGGCATGATCACAGTCCTGAAACCCGAACTTGAGAATTGCCTCTGCAAAGACTCGTTTAAACATTTGCTTCTCTCAAGCCTAAACAACGGAGTCATATCACTGGAGCCCACCGTCTTCTCCAGCTTCTCACTCACCGATAAAAAGAAAATACATAAAGTTTTCGAAGAAATTAATGAAGATTTAGGTTATTTATTTTATTTATTACAAACTAATTAACTTTAAAATTATGTTAATTGGGTTTAAAATTGATTAATTATGTTAAAAATTGGGTTAATTGTGTAAATTGTGTTGAAAATTATGTTAATTATGGTGTAGGAGATGTTGGAATAACATTTCAAATTGATATTGGACATTTGGTAACAGCATTAGCGAAGGATCCTTACTGGCAATCCAAACTCGAATCTGTCACATAATTACTAATAATAATTAATAACATTACTAATAGTATTAGTATTAGTATTAGTAATGTGTATAGAGTAATACTATACAGGGATAGTTAGTAGTAGTTAAGGGTATGAATAGGTCACCCGGAGGGGAGTATCCAGTTCAAGCACTTGCTATAGTACTAATTATATACTATTTTAGATATATAATTAAGCTAATTTTTAGCTATTTTAAGGTTAATTTAGAGGTATTTTTGGAAAATTTCCTCTTTTTATAGCTAGAAAATATTGATTAATACTACGTCAGGGGTACCTAAGGATACCTACTATTACCTAATTTTACACACTTAATGACACATTTTTAGAACTAAATTGAAGTAGTTTTACACTTAAAAGTGTTAAATTAGTTGATTTAAGTTAAAAATTTTAATAGTTAAAATTTTTCGGAAAAAAATATTTTTTCGGACCCAAATGTCACTTTTGGATAGACCAAATTGACCAAAATTCGAAAAAAATAATTTTAACTAATTTCCACTCAAATCAACCAATAAAACCTTTTTAACCATCAAATCACTGGAATTTACTCTAAATTAACTATCTAAATAGTGTAACTATAACCTTAACTATATGACTATATTATACTATAGGAAGTACTATAGGAAATAGTATACTATTGTAGTACTTACTATAGATTGTTGAAGATTAAATCTAATCTTGTGGCATCATCTTTGAGCTCTTTTTTCTCATTAGTTTTATTACTTTTAGTAATTTTCTTCTTAGTTTTTGGTTTCTGGAATTTGTTCAGGAGTTTCAATTGCTCCGGAGATATTTTAATCTTCTTCTTATATCCAACGCCATGTCTAAACATTATTAACTTCACAATCAATACTTATTTGGATTTACACTATGATCACTGGTTACATTAGTATCAACTGTGTCAACTGTGTTAACTGTGTTAGTAATGTTAATAGTATTAGTAATGTTTTCGGGGATATTTAGAGAATTTTTGAGTTTATTGATAATTTCAAGTTCAGTTTCATTATTATACATTTTTCATCTTTTAATCAACTTCACTCCCCATCCTAATAATACTATTAATAATATAAATAATAAAATTAATAATAAAATAATTAGTAGTAAAAATTGTGTAATAAAAATTGTGTAAAATAAATTGTAATGGTGTTATTGGACTGTGAAGAGTTTTTGATGGAATTGACGAAGATGATCGAGGAAGATTCCACCAATACCAGCAAGTCGTTATGGATCACTTACAAACGATGTATTACACTCTTAAATATCTCTTAATTACCCTTATTTGGGCTTAATTTTACTGATATTTACCCCTAATTAGGCTTAATTTTACTGATATTTAGCTGTATTTACTCTTATTTTGGTCATTTTTTACCTATTTTTGCTCATAATTTTGCCTATTTTTACTCCTTCATTAGTTCTAAATAACCCTTATTTTAGTCCTATTTTAAGCTTAAATGCCCCTTAATTACCCCTAATTTACCCCTTAATTATACTTAATTATACTTAATTATGATGTTTAGATATCCCGAATACGCGTACTTGGAAGCATAAGAAGGAAGTGGAGATAAATCCTGAGGAGGACCCCGTCTGCCTCATCAGAGCCAAAATCGGTAAAAAGAAAATCTCAACCTACGTAACAACATTATTAACTTAATTATTTAATATCTCAATTTAATGTGTTGTTTAGGTTCCAAGTACCATTTGTGAGAACTTTAGTGCTGCAATTAATCATATTTCAGACTCTATGATCACAAACAACTAAACTATTATCATTATCACCAAATTATGACTATTTACAGTCAAATTGACACCTTATAAACACCTAACTAACACCTTACTGACACCTAACTATCATATAATTAACACCTTAACATATAATTAACACCTAAATAACACTAAAATAGTAGATATAAAATATATATTACATTAGTAGAGAAGAAACTTGATGGCGTTTTTGACGTGGTGGAGGTAAATGACTTTCCCGGCACTCGCCCGCTGTATGCGGTCGTAAACCGCTGAAAACAAATCCTCATTAGACACTCCAAAATTTATCGCTATCATCTTTCTAGGATTTCGCAACTTAACAACTGTAGATTGTGTACCAGTGGACTTAATACCATCACTATGTGTACCCGTAGACTGAGTAACTGTAGACTTAATACTATTAGATTGTATACTATTAGATTGTATCACTGGAGAATCTGTGGAATTAGCTTTTAACTCTGCCCGACGTAATGATGAGTAAAGTTTATTGGCGACTTGTGTGGGTTCAGTGCCGAGTGGGAGGTACAGACAGAACAGGTGCGAATACTTCCGAAAGTAGTTCCCAATGTCAATGAGGATAATATTTGAGCAGTTAACTTCTTCATAGTCAAAGTTCAAATTATACGTCAAGTCACCCGTGACAGTGCTGTTCTTACTCGTGCCCTTGAGGAACTCCGTACGGTTATTCACTTGGGTCTCTATTATCTCAATCATATACGTCGGGACCAACGGAGCATAATGAGATGTCATCATTCCGGGCATTAAAGTACCGAGTCTACTATTAACTGGAGTACCAGGAGTACCCAGATTACCAATAGTACCTAGATTACTAGTACTTAGTTTACTAGATATAGTACTAGTTAGCCTGGGACTACCTAGATTACTGGTATTAGTATTAGAAGAGTCAAGTGAATATTGGCCTGGATAGTCCATGGTCTGGTGACTACTACCCAGTATAGTACTATTACCCACCACACTACTATTAACTATAGTACTATTAATAGTACTATTGCTATGGGTTAATCGTGGACTAATATGTACTGTAGAATTAATGGTATGAGTAATTCTTGGACTACTCCCTGAGCTTGAGCTGTCAGGTACAATTTCCACGTTAATCGGGTCAGTTTGGTCAGAAATTTGAATATTTGGAAATCTGGCCAGTGCATTACTGATGTCCCGCAGAGTAATTGAGCCTTTTCTGAGCAATTCTATCCTCGCCGTACAGTTGGTAAAGTCACCAAAGTAATTTTCATACGGATTTATACGATAACCAGGACCGAACTTTTGGTCTACACTACTGTAATTTCGTTCTATCAACTTCAACATCATTTCAAACACATCGAGATTACTAGCTGAGTTAATGTGATTGGGGTTACCATGACTACTCCCTGGGTTACTATGACTACTCCTTGGGTTACCACTGAGGTTACTATGACTACTCCTTGGGTTACCACTGAGGTTACTATGACTACTATTGTGATAGTAATAATCATTATCATTGGATTGAACTTTGATAATTGTAGATTCAATGCCTATTGGACAATTCCCGTCATCTAAAATGTGTAAATCTTCGGTGGGAAATTCACTTTGGACGTGCTCGGGACAGGTCGGGGAGATGTGTCCAAACTTATTCGCACTGGGTGCGGCTAGCGGAATTTCACAGAATTCCAACAATTTTAGCGTTTTTCTATTATTTGGACATCTTACAGCTATGAATTCTGAGCCACTTGTCAGCAGTGAGGAGACGTCACCGCGTCTCGCGACTATTGTTAGCGGCCCCGGTGCAAATTTCCGCGCCAAAAATAAAATAATAAACGATTCCACGATGTTTGTGTTGTACAAATTGCGTAAAGCGTAGAGAAATGAGTGCACGTGGACAATTAAAGGATCGTCAAGTGGTCGTTCCTTAATCTTAAAAATACGTAAAATCGACTCATCCAAGTGAATATTACCAGCTAAACCGTAAACTGTCTCAGTAGGAATTACTATCAGTCCCCCAGGCTCCAGGAGAATAGTCTTACAAATTTCAAATATTTCTTCTTCAGATCCAGTGACTACATGAGAATCGGGTGGACCACTTTTAGCAGTAGGTGAGGAAGTAGGTGAAGAGTTATCACTAAATGAGGATTTACTAGGTAAAGATCTAGTAAGTGAAGATTTAGGTGTGAAGATTGTGTTTAAGGTGAGATCTGATGTGATCTCAGGAGTTAAGTGAACTCTTAAAATTGTCATAATGAACTAAAGTCTACAGTTACAACTGTGGCAACAAAGATGCAATCCAACTACTTGAACTTAAATCATGTGAAAATATAAACAATAATAATTTTATATGTTCAAACTCCGATTTGTTCAATTTGTATTCAATACCAACAGTGTCAACAGTGTCAACAGTGTCAACAGTATCAACAGTACTATCAGTGGTTACTGAGTTACTAGTGTCTACAGTGTTACTAGTGTCAGTGGAGTCACCGGAGTAAGTAGTATCACCAATGGTAATAGTGTTGTAATATTGATAAAGAATTCTAGAAGTGATGATGGGATTATTATGAGTGAGTATGAAGGTGTCAGGTTCTGTGGAGACTTTAATAATACTAATTACTTCAGTGTTGTAACTCAATGTTAAGGTCAAATTCGGGTCAAATTGGATCTTCTCAATAGTGTCAATCACGTCACTAAACTTGTAAAATATATCAAACCCCTCAATCTTCAGTGAGATCTTATTCTTACCATAAATTATTCTATTGTCTTCTATTAATCCTAGTATAGTATTACAATGTCTACAATATACTTTAGACTCACCTGTGTACTTACTATACTCAATAGTATTGTCAGTATCCTCAATAGTATTACAATATACTTTAGACTCACTTGTGCACTTATTACACTCAATAGTATTGTCAGTATCCTCAATAGTATTACAATATACTTTAGACTCACTTGTGCGCTTTATATTAACAGTAGTATCCTCAGTATCCTCAATAGTATTACAATTCTCAGAATGTACCTTAGACTCACTTGTGCACTTACTATTATCAATTCCAACTATACTATCAGACTGTCCAGAATGTACTTTAGACTCACTTGTGCACTTATTATACTCAATAGTATTGTCAGTATCCTCACTAGTATTACAATGTACTTTAGACTCACTTGTGCACTTTATACTATTAACAGTACTATTGTCAGTATCCTCAGTATTCTTACAATGTACTTTAGACTCACTTGTGCACTTACTACACTCAATACTATCCTCAGTATTGTCAATACTATCCTTGGTGTGATACTGTGTGATAAAAGAAGTATCCGAAATCAAACCTCTAAAAAACTATTAACACTATTAAACTAATTAACACTATTAAACTAATACTATAAAAATAATTAATACTATTAAAATAATTAATATAAAATTATTATTACAAGTTCTTGTGGATTGGGTGTTGTGATTGACTGTTGACGAGATGAGACTGACACTCTTCACAGTAAATTGAGCCTATCGAATTCAAATACAAATCTGAAGGTAAGAAAATTAACTTTACTCTTTTCAATTGGTTTACTATTGCATCACAAGTCTTACAAGTTATTACACTATCCACTGAGTTCACAAGGTTATTCCTAGTGAAATTGTTAATCTGATCTGATTGTGAAATGGATAATAATGTGATGAAAGATAATTTGTGATGAAATTTGATCAGTATGCGGAATTGTAACAAGTGAAATTCCTCTTGTGAACGAACGTTTATCTCCTGTAAAACAGCATCCAAAATCTCAAAATCAACACAACTCAACAAAAAATTACTATTCCAATGTGAATTACTATTGGTAATATTAATAGTATTAGATCTAAGAGGATTAAGAATATTATAACCTTTTAAATTTAAATATATTAAATCCTTCACTATATCCTCAGAATTTGAATTTATACTATTAATTTCCTCAGTTAAATTTATTTTATTGGTTGGATTATTAACTGGTGGAATTTTTAGGGAGATGATAAATTTGTAACAATTCCCCTTGAGACTTTGTTGGTTTAGCTGATGATAAGAATATTCAGGAAAAATACTGAAAGAATCTTGGCTTTTTGTATTGGTAAAAATAATTAACTTCTTTTGTTTGTTGAAGGAGAGTTGGAAATCTTTTAATTTTACGACGGCTTTCAAGTGTACGATTCCGCGGTTACTCCGGGGCGTTAACTCGCAAAAATGCATTTAAAATTAAACTATTATACATATAAAACAACACTAACATTAGGAATATATTACAACAATATATAAAAATTAATTTTACATGTTTTACCCACAAACACATTTTTTTCACTAATTCCATTAATTTTATTAATTTTATCAATTTTATCAAATTTATAAATTCGATTAATATTATTATGAGTAATAATTTAATAAATAATTCCAAAGGTAATTTTTTCAAATTTAGTAAAAATTACTGTCACACATAAATTTGTTACTCAATAAATCTGTAGATGTGGAAGATTTTTTATATGAATTTGAGGACGAGTGTAAAATTGAATTTATTGATCCTCAGTACTTATCACAAGTGACTTTAGACAATGAAAATTCAGCCTTAGAATGTGAGAACACAATTGAATAAATTAATTTTTAGACTTTTATTTGAGTCCTTTTTATCTTAAACATCGAAATAAAGCTTTAAATGAACTTTTAAGATCCGGTTTACCCGTTGATGAGTATGTTCTACTAGTTGTACTATTATCTTAATAAAGTTAACTATAGAAATAGTATTGTAGCTATGATAGTGGAGTGGAATATAACTATGTACTAGTACCCTGGGACCGTGGGTTCGAGTCCCGGTCATTCCAAATACCACATAACATAGATAATGTTTAGTTATCAAGTGGGTTTAATATTTAAGGTGACGTATAATAATTTATCGGATTTATATGAGGAGTCGTTGAAGTTTGGTGCTAATTCTGCCAATAAGTCGCAGTTTTACATCATGTCAAGTGTTTTCCACATCACACTCTACTCCAGAGAATTGGGACACAATACCATCGAAAATACACCAATCAACGTAATAACCATACTATATACTGTTGTATAGTGTTTAATATGGTATTAGGTGTATTATATAATACAAGGATCAATTTTTATGTGTCCACCATTTGGCACCTTAATACGCACCAAACTACATCAATACATCACTCAATTCGGTAATTCATACCATTTACACTATTTACACTATTTCCAACAATATCAACATTATTTACACTATTTACACTATTAACATTTACACTATAAATAATAATAGTGTAAAAAGTGTGTAGAGCGTTTTTATGATAGGATAAATGGTATAATGAAGTGGTCGGTAATGAATGGATATGATTGGAATCCTAAGCCGAGGGTTGTAAATCCTGAAATTGAACACTTGGCAGAGAAATACAACTTCACGACTAAACATAGAAAAGAGTACACCACAGATGGTATGAATATAATCTTAACATTTTCGTAGGAAATGTTAACTTGTTCTACCTTAAACCAGAAGATAAAATCGCTCAACGAATACTACAAGATGAATATAACAACTTAATATCATAATATTATATACTATTATATTATATGTAATATGGTAATAGCAATGTCTAATAAATAAACCCTAAAACCAAAATAAATAAACCCTAATAGCTAAGAATATACCCTTTAAAAAATACCCCGACTCCCCAAATATAGTAGTTATGAACTTTTTAATCATCTAATATTATAATACTTAGTACTATACCCAGAGTACCTATATAGTTAGTAAAAAAATGGTCCGACTCCCCGGAATTCGGAGCTATCACAATTTTAATCAATTATTACTATGGTATATACTTAAGTATAGTATTTAAATAGTAATGAAGAATAACTAGAACCCTAAATAGTTGGAATAACTAGATCTTAATCCCTAACTATACTACTATAGTATATATACTACTATACTATATATTATATACTATATATATATTAGTATGTGTATAGTAGTAGGAGTATAATAGTATAGTATTATGTACTTTAGTATACACTAGGATAACACTAATTCCAGTACTATATACTCCTTAATATTCCTTAATACTGTTGTAAATAGTATATTAAACCCCTTTAAATAATATTATACACTAGTTGATATATACCCATCTGACTACCCATAAACCTATAAACCCAGACACCCATACTACTATACTATATACCATATTAAACCCTCAATTAACTAATCAATTAACTACTTAATACTATTACTACAACATAGTAAAGTATAAAATAGATTACTCTCACAGATTAATCTACTTTATCAATACTTATTAAAGTTGAATATTTGTGTAAAAAAGTTTATTATTTGTGTAAATATGACTTTATTATTTATGTAAATAAGAGTATATTATTGGTTATCTGAACATTATGATGGTATCATAATATCCTAAAACGGCTTCTTCGAGGATTTGTAAGATGTCTACGAGTATTTCAAGTTCCATATTGGAATCTTCTTCCGTGATGAAATCATTGAAAAACTCAAACTCTTTCCCTTCTTCAAAGTAATTCAGAAAGTCCT
>JAJHPJ010000077.1:0-34094 GCA_026724395.1 Theileria sp. buffalo | reverse complement strand
TAGATTCGTCAAACCATGCTACTGTTTCAGAGGTTTGTCCTGTGTTAGATAGTTGGTCCATTATGTGATTAAAATCCCTTTGTGCTTGTTTCCACTTTCCATGCTGAAGATTTGCTAGAGCTAACCTCGTCTCATTGGTTATCACCCAACATCGATTTGTACCTATTGATAAGTCAAGCATGTCCAGCCTCATGTACAGCTCTGACAAAAGAGTTGCTGGCTTCGTCACGTCCATTGGCTGAGCTAGCATCAAGTTCTCCAAATAGAAGCAGGTGTTAAAGTGGTTTCCCGGTAAATGCTGTGAAAGGTACTTTAACACCTCAACTGGTAACGATATCATGGGGTATGTGTTCATCACACTATGGTACACGATGTTAATCGAGTCAAGATCCTCCTTATCACAAAAAATATCCAGATGCGTTGGGCTCTGGATGTACATATTTGACAAAAGATTGTGGTTAAGGGATATTGAACTGATTTTATTTGTGATGAAATTGATGATATGTTGAGATACTTGGTTCCTATAGGGTTCTGACAAGTTAATGTACAGTTGTGAAAGCACCTTAGAGAAAATGTCACGGTTAAATTTGCTATCAAGTTCACACATTTTTTCCAAATACTTTAACACCAAGTTCTGGTTAACATAGTTTTGTAGATACACCTTATTGTATTCATGTATTTTGACCAGTGATTCATATAGTTTACCATCCAAGGTAAGTTCAAACTCCTGGAGGTCTTTTGGTTCACTAACTGGAATAACCTCATCATTATCAAGTGATAGTCTTCGAAATTCCTTCAATAAGGTCACAATTGGCCTCAAACTTGAATTCTCACAGTTACACACAAAACTTATCTGGCTCACCAGTTCAGTATTTGACAATGACCCTGACCCAACTCTGTTATCCAATGGTTCCAATCTAGGATAATTACTCCCAATTCCAATCTCAACATCCTAATCAAACATTAGTCAACTGTTTAATAGATAATTAGAGAATATATAGATAGATAATAATCTAATGTTTAAATAAATATACAACTAGCTATGTCCATACTTGTCTAAACAGTGTGAATAGAATATCAACTAGTGTCGTTGCATTTTGATTAAATTTAAACAACAGATCAATTGTTTGGGATATGTTTTCCGGCTTCTCGTAATGTTTGACATAGTCATTATGTTGTGACTTGAACAGGTATGCACAATGAGTTAAGTAACTCATCTTAATATCTAATCTCAGGTTTTTGAACTGTTCATAATCCATAATCCCCAAATATAACAAATTAAACTCTGTTGCCAAAGTCTCTTCATCCACTTTACAATCCTCTGGTACATATGATATATGCCTGGTGTAATACAGCACATTACACACATGCTCAAATTTATAGTTATCCAATGGAGTCTTAATACAGCCAATTAAATCTCTTTGTACTAAGTTGGGATCAGGGGCGTAATTAAATGCAAACTCAATATGGTTAAATGTGATTTTGTGGAACTTCTTGTTTAGAGATGTTAAATCTTCAACCACATATTTTTCCAAAGATTCTGAGCTGATTTCAGTGTAATTTCCATTATAATCAAAGAAGTTATAGTCCATATCTTCTCGATACTCTTCTTCTGGTGTTTCCCAAACACTACCATGTGACCTCAACCTTGTCATTACTCTCTTATTAATTTTAATGTATGGCTGCAAATACTTTAAGCTCAGCAGCAAGTTGAACATCATGAACTTGTCAGCCTTGGCTGAAATTTCAACAACTTTATAGAATGACGCGACGACTTCATTGTTAAATTTGTATATTCTCAGGAAGCATAACTCAAGGAAAGTGGCATAATTAGGCATAATTATCCTTCTAAACTTGTTATATCTTACGTTTATTAGACACAAGTAGAGTTGGTTAATAAACAGTGGTAAATAATCATTAAAGTATCCTCTTAATCTTTTACTGCTAACCAACTTCAACACATCTACATACAAACATATCACGTTCACCAACTCAGTTAATCTACTAATGTCTGGGTCTTCGGGTTCTCCCAGTCCCGTACTAATCATAAGTGGGTTGTGGTTAATATTAACTCCTTCTTTCAAATACTTGAGGATCAACTTCATCATCACGTCCAGGAACTTGGCTGTAGGGTCATTAGAGTCCTGTTCCTCTTCTTCATACTCAGATTTTAACAAGCATTTTAAATTCGCTTGTGTGGTAAGGTATGGTATATTCTTCAGCTGTACAATAATGTGATACAGATGTGGGTGATCATTAATCAGAAGCTTTATTGACACATTCTTGTACATCAGCTTGTTTGTATCATAATTTAAATTATCAAAGATCTTATTCTTGTACGTCTTACTGAGTATTCCGTTATATCTGTAAATGATATTATTTGTCATTTTCGAGTCCTTTAAATACTCACCCCTTGCCAAATGTACTCTAAGTGAGTTTATTATCCTACAGTACACCGACATGAGCTTGTACTTGTCATATTTCATCTCGTTGGACTCATATATTAAAATGATCCCAACAACTATCTCCAGGATGTAACGACTGTAGTAGTACCCATGATACGTGTGTTTATATATATAATCTACAAACTTAGCAAAATACGGGTCCATGAAATCTCTATAATTGTTCAAATAACTCATAAAACCACCCAACAACATCGTTAATGCTCTAATGTCCTCTTTATCACTATCTTCACTTGTTCTACTTTGTGATAAATTATCAGTTTCCATAGCATCATTCTCAGAAGATTGTTCTGATTCATGACCAAGTCTTGGCATTGATAGGTTAAAGAAGTATAAAAGCGCTGGTTGGTACTTTTTATTATCCGAAATCGTAATATTGCAAAGACAGTTAAAGAAGTTGAAGGAGACCATCTTCATCACCAAAAAGTGGTTATTAAACTCATCTGTATCAACTGCATTAGCTTCTTCATCTACTGTTAGTGGGAAAGTGTTATTAAGTATTAAAAATATTTCAATCGGTATGTTCTGTAGGTTATTCAGCAGGTGTGTAAAATCATACGACTTAACGAACTCAGTGTATTGTCTAAACACTGTCAATACCAACATGTAATTAATGTTACACAGGTGAAACACCTTACTCACAACGTAATATCCAACCCATAAAGTTAACACTTGATCTAATTTCAAATTATCTTTATTCCTATTCAAATTCCTATCTTCAGAACCGTTATTTAGCACTCCATAATACACGTAATCTAGCAACTCAGACAAAAGATTCCCCTTAACCAAATCCTCGTTATTATTAATGAAGTGGACTATCCTCAGCAACACCATAAGCCTATAAATAGAATTTTAAATTTTATCAACACTTACTGTGTGTTGTATAAATAATTTGACGTCGATTTGAATAACTTTAAGTTATTCATCAACTCGAAATTATCACTTATAAATCTATTAAACACACTCTAAAAATTATTATCATTATTGCTTATAGTAACTTGTTATTTAGAATTAAGTAGTTATTTAGGGATTAAGTGGATAGTTATTTAGGAATTAAGTAGATAGTTATTTGGGAATTGGTAATTAGTAATAAAGGTAGTTAAAATGTTACCAGTTCATTGGTAGAATTGACAAAGGAGTATGGAGTGAATTTGTATTGTGCCAGTATATCAATGGTTGATGGGTAATGGAGGTGTAGGAGCTCATAACACTTATTTGAAATTGATATGTAGCTCAACTCATCAATATCCTTTTCTTGTTGTTCTGAATCAAATATTCTATTTTCTGGATGTAGGTAATGCCCTATAAAGATATCCTTGTTTGACAGTGTTACCACTGTCTTAATAACATTCTTAAACTCCTTTGTTGATATTACTAGGCTCTTTACTGAAGACAGATACTGTATAAAGCACAGTATTTGGTATATCACGTTCAGGTTATTATTATTATTCAACTCATTATTAAGTTTATTGAATGTGCTCTTAATCGAGTTGTCATCCATCAAATACAACAAATCATACATTGTCAAATTTTCCATCGACTTATTCTCACATCCTTTATCTTGGAGTTTCACGTTACTCATGAAATCTTTATACGTCTGCATCACTTGTATTGGTGTTGAAATTGTACTATCACTTCCTTGATTATCCATAAACAACTTATTATTATACCCCAACTTCACCAGAAACTTAAAAAAGTCAATGTAACTGAGATACTTGAGCTCAGAAACGTTAATCTTAGACTCCGTAAGTGTTATTCCCACATTATACAACGAATCTTTCATGCACTTGAAATCATTTCCATACAACTCATACAATAACATCAATTTCTACAATACATTAAGAGAAGTATATAATAAATCTAGCTATTTTATTTAAATGATTTAAAAATACCTTGACTGTACTGTAGTTGAAAATGGTTTGTAGTTGTATAATAAAGGGCTCCAGGGCCATTAAGGCGTTTTGTGTAACCACACTCTTATCCAACCTTTTCAAAATAGACAATGAAGTCGTAAACATGATTCCATTAGATATCATTACCAAATTTAGCAAGGTCGTTGATATCATGTGAACTAATCCAGGGTCCAACTGCTTAAACAACTTTTCAAACCTACTATCGAACAATAATAGCTCCACTATTCTCAAGTAAATCATCATCTCTACACTATCCTCATCATAATTGTTAATTCTTTCAAGCAACTTCTTCATGCAATTGTCCAGGCACCTAAAAATGATTAAGTCAATTATTATAATGGTAGTCGTACATTTTATTGTGTGTGTATTGCGTGGTGAGAAGTAGTATTTCCAGGTATTGCAAACTCTTGAAATTGTTATTGAAGAACTGAGACAGTTTTTGTGGTTTATATTCACTTAACAACTCCATGGCCAGAAGACGGAGTTTGAGTATCTTATTATTCAACATTGAGGTCAGGTTATTGAAGTGGAAGTCTGGGTCATAACTTACAATCAGTTTAATGAGTGTGAAAAGGATCTTCTCTGGTACCCTGTTTGCTTTGTTAATTAAGAGCTCTTCATTGGACTGGTTCAAATCCACCACTGTACACAGGAGCATATTATAAATGTATGTTATGTACTCCTTAAAGTACTTGATGTGGTTTGCTTTGAACAGCTTTAACATTAACCCAAAGTATGCCACTCTTCTGAATATGTTATGGTTATTTAACTTGACCACCAGGATCCCTACAACATACTCAATTACATCTACCATATCATTAGTCACCAGATATTCAAATAATTCTGAAATCAACTCATTACATGAATCGTACCACTCCAATTCTTTACTCTCATAAACCATTGGATATTCAACATTAAGAATCAGAAGGTACAGCACCTGTGACAAATTATCATCCCTAGTCTTATTCCTAACTCTCGATGATAAAACCAGATAATTAAACAGCGCAGCTCTAAATAATTGTAGGTTTTCATACTCCACACTCTTCTTTATTCTTCTACCCGCATTCAACAATAGACATAAACACTTTAACAGCTTTCTCATGTACTTCATCTGATCATCTGTTTTCGTGAGTTTTGCATCACGATTCAAATGAGTTCCGTTACTTGAGTATTGATTATATACAGAAACTTGATTCTTCGAAGTCGCGTCAATGTAGAAATGCGTTAGTGATAAGTTATACTGAAGTATTGGCGACATTATTATCAATAGGTATCCTACATATGTGTTATATTCATCCATGTTAAGTGGTGTTTTATCTCTATGCAAATTTTTTTCCACCCTCTTTATTATTAAATCGAGCCCTGACTCTACTGGAATCGATACTACTGTTGAATCATTCAGTGCTAAACATGAAAAGGCCAGTGAAAACTCCTCTGCGTTTTTAATATTATAGTCAATTTTGTACTTCTGGCTTATAGAACCCAGTTTACCTAAAATATTCATCACTATTTTAGTAATCTCAGCATCTTCATTGGTCAGCAATTGTTCCATGAGGAATTTTAAAAAGTATGGATCCACTTTATCATCAAAATTTTGTTCATCATACTCTATAGGTTGGTATTCATATGGGTTAATATCTCTGATGGTGTCTGCCATGAGCATGTACAATTCAGCGTTATCTGTGTTTTCTACGTAGTTTTCAATCAACAATAAGGTGTATTTGAGTAGTTTTCGGCTTTTAGAATAGTTGATGAAGTAGTTAACCAGCCTCAGCATTAGCTTCATGTATTCAAAGTTAGTGTTATTCATGCCCAGCACTATTACAAATGCGTATAAGTCCTCGTTTTCATCAATTCCTATATAACTTGCAGATCCTATTTCTGATAACAACTCGAAGTTTCTATAATCCGAGAGGTCTAGGTAAAACAAAATTTTATTCAAAAACGAGTAGAGCACGTTTATCTGGTCATATGCATATGTGTAATTTGTGTTTGTGTTTATCCTCTCGAAAATAACAGTTAACAACTTCAAATATAACTCCATCTTCCTCCTAGTTTGATGTCCGTTATTTACTAAATCTGAACCTTCTGGGCATGGATAATAATTATATATAACGTTAACCAGCTGTCCCAAATCATATGTGATGTACTTAATAGAGTCCAGGTTCAATTTAAGTCCCACGAATATATTTTCATTCATCAGCTTATTCATTATCTTTGTTTCATCTTGATCTGCTTCATATTTGGGTGGTAAAAGGTGGTTTTCTTGGAATATTATGTTGTAGGAGTACTTGTATAATCTATCAAGGTCCTCGCCGTTAATCAACGGAATCACTAGTGACAGATACTGTTGAATGAAGGGATCTGGGTAATTTTTCGAAAATGTGAAAAGTATGTACAACATCAAATTCTCTATTTGACTCCTCTCCTCCTCACTCTGATCTTGGGTTGTTGTTTCATTTAAATCTGTTACTGCGTTTATCTGCGTTTCCTTTAAGAGTTCCTCTTCATTCATGAACAACTTTCTATTAGGGTATAGATAATAGTACACTAGTATTGGCAAGACTAATCTGATAGTATTTTCCACCATTGTGGGTTCCAATGTTTTACACAGTAGTTTTACCGAATTATCCAAAATAACCAAAAAGTCATTTTTCTCATCATCTTCGTCCTCATCCATCCTTATGGTTTTATTTCCCGGTGTATTAATGTACAACTGTGAAGCCAACTTCACTGTAATCAAAAACGCTTGTAAAATATTTATTGTTATCACCCTTTTAATATTTGTTAGTTGTATTAATAACTTGTAATTGACGACGATTATCTCTATGAGCACGTTTAGTACGCTCTTAACGTACAACAAATATGCATTGCTTTGTTTCTAAACAGAATTTGGTTATTGTATTTAAAATATCTAGGTATTTCTATTGTGTTACATTTCTGCTGTGGTAAAGGTCACTTATAAAGTTAACTGCGTTGAAAAAGGTAATTATTGAGAACTTATATATTGCATTCAGTGAATCCTCGTCAACATTGGATGAAAGTTTCGGGAAGTGGCACAACAAAGAGTGTATTAGGTGTAAACACAATTCTTTGACTTTATAGTCTGATGAGAGCCAGTGCTGGCTCAACAAGGTATTACACGATTCGAACATTTGCATATTAAAGTGCTCAGT
The DNA here is from genome assembly GCA_026724395.1 of Theileria sp. buffalo. Lineage (NCBI taxonomy): Eukaryota > Apicomplexa > Aconoidasida > Piroplasmida > Theileriidae > Theileria > Theileria sp. buffalo. The sequence goes on along the minus strand of JAJHPJ010000077.1, from coordinate 26,543 downwards.
ATCCAACTTCTTAATCACATCCAAATACAACAACAACACTGAATACCTAAATTCCAATTTATTATAATTTATGAAATATTTTCATACTTGTATGAATATTCCATCAATGATAGTTGGTATAACTTATTAAAGAAATCCTGTTGTAGAATTGACTTTAAAACAATGTACGTGACTCCTGAATTGACTAAAATTACAAATGCGTTGAGCAGATTTGTCCTAAAATTAATTTAATTAATCGTTAACTTACATTTGCTCATCATTTAAACTTAAATTATTCAAGAAGAATGTTAAGTGTCCGAATATTTCGTTTAAATAATATGAGTAATTGAACGTCTGCTTTAAGTTCACTGTAAAAATTTGCAAAGCTCTACATGACAATAAAATCAACTCAAAATAACATCCTTTGTGATGATCTAAATCAATTTTTATGACTGGTTTCTAACCCGTTGAGTTTAAACCGTTAACTTTTCTAAATACTGGCAAAAGTTGGACCAGATTCTTCGTGAATAATGGACTCGTAAACAACTGGTCAAGCAGACTTATAAATATCAATAATCGTTTTACATCTTTATCTATAAAAATTCTGTCGAATAGTATTAATATACCTTGAATGTTTGGATAATTGCTTAAAAGTTTTGTAGCATATTCGAAAAATTGGTCAACTTGAACCAGGTTTACGTAATGTTTTGGATCCATTAGGAAATGCTTTAAAATCCTCTGACAACTTTCATCCCAGTTTGAACTTGTAATCATTGTGTTAAAGCATAATGAAACGAATTCTCTTCTTAGTTGTACGTCCGCGAACTCAACCTTCGTGAATGATTCGATGATGTCAAAACACTGGGTTTTGAGTGATATTAAACTCGGATCATTTGTGTTTTTCAGTAACAGGGTCTTTAGGAATGTATAATTTACCCGAAATGATGCAAAGAAGCCATCAACTGTATAGTTTTCAAAACTTTCTATTAATTTCTTGACTCCGTTGAGGCAATCTATGAAAAATTATTAGTATATTTTACAGTATGTTAATTATTACCTTTAGATAGTTCATTATCAGAAGGAGTATGACCATCCTTTGGATTACTGTTCGATACAACGGGAGAATAAGCTCCTCTATTAAAATACGGGTTAGTGGAGTCCAAATTTGGATCCATTATGCTGGCATATTATTTACAATTATGGAAAATAAGTAACAATTCTCAATTGTGACAAACATTACAATTAACACTAATTTAGTCAGATCGGTTCAATCATGTTTTTAAATCTTTGAGTTATCTAATATACATTGTGTGTAAATATGTTTATATTTTAAGAAAAATAAATTAAATTAATCTAATCATAATCAAAGATCATATGATCTTCAGTATGTGATATTTTTATACATTTTTGTATATCGTCGCATAGCCTGATGGAATCCAAAATGTGATCATTATCATTAGTTTCCTTTTTTAATTTTTATTTTATTTTTGTAACATATATTTTTTAATTTAATGATCTCTTCAACGGATCATTTAAAATTTTAACTCATTTTATATATTCTCTATTAGAGAGATTTATAGTTCAGATGTCAGAATCTTTACGTATTTCTAGACATCCTTACTCTAAATTTTTAAAAAACAATATTTATAAATCGCTTAATTTATTTGCCGGAGAATTTGGCTCTAAACCTTATAATTCAACTGATCCGTTCACTAGAAAACACATACGTAGCAAAATTTTAGATGAATATATTTCAGTATCGCAATATACTCCTATAACAAACTCAAATTCTCAAATAATTGACCGTAGTAAGGAGAAGGAGCCAGTAAAACCTAAGACTAGGAAGAGTAAGTCGGCCTTGGCAGAAGTTATTGATTCAGTTGATGCTGAATTATCTGCTCTTCACCCTCCAAAGAAGTTGGAATATCTAGATTCTGACTTAGGCCAGCCTAAATATAGACTTACTGATACTAATTACTTGGCTATTTCTGATACTAACTCAACAACTGATAAGCCAACTGAAGGTAAGGAGCTATCAGTTACTCCCCATGATGTTAAAGCTGAAACACTGAAAAAATACCTAAAGGAGACAGTTTCAAAGGGCCATGAGATAGCTAGTCTGGACATAAATCCCAAACTTGAACGAATTAGACGAGGGAGACCAACTTGGCATGCACCTTGGAAGTTATACAGAGTCATAATAGGCCATCACGGATGGGTACATTGTGTTGATGTGGATGTTTCAAATGAGTGGTTTGTCTCAGGCAGTGCTGATAGATTAATTAAGATTTGGGACCTCGCCTCTTGTGAATTGAAGCTTTCACTGACTGGCCACATAAACACAGTTCGTGATGTTAAGATATCCAGCAGGAGCCCATACATATTCTCATGCAGTGAGGATAACACGGTAAAGTGCTGGGATATTGAGCAAAATAAGGTGATTAGAAGTTATCACGGTCATTTGTCAGGAGTTTACAAACTAAGCTTACACCCAGAGTTGGATGTACTGTTCAGTGGTGGTAGAGATGCAGTAGTTCGTGTGTGGGATATAAGAACAAAACAAGCAGTTCATGTATTAACCGGCCATTCGGGAACAGTAATGAGTCTTGTTAGTCAGTCTTCAGAACCACAGGTTATTTCAGGCTCCCAAGATAAAACTGTTAGACTCTGGGACCTATCCATGGGCAAGAGTATAGTGACACTCACAAACCATAAAAAAAGTATAAGATCTATGTCTATACATCCGACTGAATATTCATTTTGCTCGTGTGCCTCAGATAATGTTAAGGTTTGGAAATGCCCTGAGGGCCAGTTTATTAGAAATATCACTGGCCACAACAGTATTTTAAATTGTAGTGCAATAAAGGATGATGGAGACTCTAGTATCTTAGTTGCAGGCAGCAATGACGGACAATTACATTTCTGGGATTGGAATTCAGGTTACAAGTTCCAAACTCTACAATCTAAAGTTCAAAAAGGTTCATTAGAAAGTGAAAATGGCATCTTTGCCTTAGTTTTCGATAAGAGTGAGTCTAGGCTCATAACAGCCGAATGTGACAAGACGATAAAGATTTATAAGCAGGATGAAACTGCAACCGAGGAGACTCATCCAATTGACTACCAGCCATCAAAGATTACTAGATACTATTAACACGAATTTTAATTTCATCACTCTGTAGTTTACACACTGTATATAATTTATACTCTTGTGTATATACACAATAGTACCTCTTACATGTCATGAGTTAACAAAATATGAAACGCACTTTTCTATACCCGAATATATACATATATATGTAATTATCATGATTAAAACAGTTAAATTATGCTAGTGCACCTAATTTGTGGGAAGCAGCGGTGACGTTAAGTAAAGAACATGATTTGCCTTCTCCCATTGATTCAAGGTCTTCATTTTCAAGTTCGATGCGTTTGTGTTGTATTAAGGAGTTGGTAAGGAAAAAAGAGTATATGTTCTGAATAAAACAAAGAATATAAGTTGTAGCTGCCAAATAATATGCGTTTTCAGTTGTATATGGTTCATCTTCAAATGTAGAATATAATGGCGTCAAGGTGTGCACTATACAACAAAACGCCATGAAAAATCCAGAAATTGCATAGTACGTTCTCAAAGAAATTAGGCAAGGCAAATTTACTTTGATTACTGAGTAGGTACAAAAAACTGCAAAAACAATCCCAACTGCTGCAAAATATACATCAATTATTAGTATGCCTAAATTGAACCTTTCGTGTATAACCAGATAGAAACAAAACACTATTAAACAGGAGTTTAATAGTGCAGAAATGACATTAGATAAGGTACTAATAACTTTAATCTTATTAACGGACAACATCTTTATATGATATCTTTAAATCTACAATACGTTAAGCAATTCGTTTGACTATCGACTAGATATCAAAAGCTAAATATTAAAAATTAAAAATCAGAAAAATTTTTGAAAATTGAAAAACCTTTATAATTTTATATCTAAAGTTGATATATATTGGCACTAATTTATAGATTTAGAATCAAAAACAACGTAGCACATTAAGGATATAGCTTAAAGGTCTTAAATAGAAGAACTTATAATCAAATACAAATAGAATCTGGCAAATAGATAAATAAGTCAAAGTCTTGTTATTTCAACAAATTAAATTGAGGAGCAAAGAAAAGAAATATAGGTTCGAATTGAGATTAATTAAAGCCCCGCAATGGTAGTACAGAGTTGAGGGGTTAAATAGCGATTTTAGGAACGGTGATTTAAGAGCGATATATATAACACGTAAAAACGGAAACGGAATGATAAAAATGGTGAATAATTTAGGTTTTAAGAAAAAATGGTATACGAAGGTTTCACGGTTACAATAAAATAAATAACTAAAAATTACTAATTATATTAGTTAAAAAATGAAAATATATATCATCACAAATACTTTGGAAAAATAAATCATGAAGGGTGTGTATTTATTCACCAAATTTGTAAGGTGTAACCACATGGATTCCACTAAAGTCTTTCATTGTGTTATTTTCGCAACTAATATTTGTAATTATTTAATTTTTTAAAATGGCTCACGTATCGCAACATATAAAAGTAGAAAATGCCTTAAAAAAGGAATATCCAATGGTATTTTGATATTATCATTACATTAGTTGTAGAGGGATTTATTTCGGAGGTTCCTGGTTATGAAATCTATTTTAGCTCTTGTTTTTGGATTTCTTCTTGGATATTTTAAAGTTACTGGAATGCTCGGCTTCATGGTTTTCCTACCCTTACAGTACATTTCTGGCCAGTTTTACTGTACCCAGTTTAAGGTTCCAGACTACTTGATGGACAAAGTGGAGATGTTTACAACTCAGTGTTTACCCTCATTTGGGTTATTTTTGGTACGTTTGTAAATTTAATGAGCTTTTAGGTCGTTTGGATCATAACCTACACAATGGTTCACGGATAAGATTAAATAATTTGTTTTAATTGTAAATATATTTAGAAATATTCATTTTTTAAGTTGAGAATTTTTTCTTAAACTTGTTATCACCCTCGAATTTCTTCTGATAGTACCGGAGTGCCTGGTCGTTTGCATTTAATGCAATGGTAAGCTCAGGGTAGTTCATATACGTGTAATGTTTGAACCCAGCGTCCTCCTGAATCATGAGAGCTATTTTTTCTAGCGCCAACTCTATTTCATTTTGGGACCCGAATAGAACAAGGACCCTTTCCTGTACCGGGCCGTCCTCATAAGTCTGTTTAATAACTCTGATATTGGCTCCGGTCATGTCCATTATTTGTTTGAAGTACTTGTTCCGATCCATTGTGAATCTGAGTGATTCTGGAATCAGAACTTCAATTTCAAGCCTTATTTTAGAAGGTTCAATTCTTACAGATTCATCTATAAAGAGCCTTATAACCTCCTCCTGAATTGCCCTGTAGAGAGGCCTTAGAACCTTAAGAATATTGTAGAGTTTGCCGTTGATGAGTAAAACTCCTTTATTATTAGAGCCTGGGAAGTGTATTCTTTTAGTAGTTACTGAAACATTAACACTAAATTCCTGTTGTAGAGCCTGAACCCGATGTCCGTTTGACCCGAAAAAAGAGCCTATAACTCCATGAGATGCTAGAAGTTTTAAGAATGATCGCCTAGGGCTCCTTTGAGAGAACATTTGTGCTAATGTGAAGTCATAATTTGACTCATTTCCACTATCCTTCAGGAACGCCTCATATCTCAGGTTGGAGTCAACGTTATACTTTTCATGCATCGTCATTACCATGTTCTTAATCATTTTCTGGAGTGTATCGATCTTGTTGTAGATGATATGTTCGCCATAAGTTAGTTCTTTAGAAAAATCTTTAGAAACCCTTTCACTCCTATCACCTTGAAAATCTAAAGCTAATTCTAAATTTATGGAACTAACCTGGTCTAGTTATTGACATTTGATTACTATCCGGACTACTGACGGTAATGTCATAATAGTTTTCATTCGGATTTGCTCCAAGAGCACTTTTAATGGTATCAATGATTCCAAACTGGTAAGCTAGACTTGATTCAAAGTTGTCCAGTTTATCTCCAAATACCAACAGTTGGTTATCCATTGTCCTTACATAGTTCATCTCGTTTCCATCAAATTCGGTTTTTGTGAGGGAACCAAGGTATGACATGTCCGGGTTTGTCATTAAGTCGATGGAGTCATCGCCTTGAGTCATAGCAGACTTGTTTGTATCTTCATGTTTACGGGAGAAGTCCATATAATAGGTATCTACACCATTTTATATTAGGATTAACCTTACTCTTGGAGGTTATATCTTGGCTTTCTCTAGTCAAACTCGAAATATTTTCTCCATGGTAATCCGATTTTGAAAGTATGACTAAAGAATTTTAAACTTAATTCACTTACTATTTGAAATCCCTTCATTTATAAAGTCTTGTATATCTCTGTTCGGGTCCTAAAAATCGATTTCACTTTTAGAAAATGTACCTGTTCTGTTTTATTTGAGTTATTCGAGGTCCTTTGTGGGTTGTCCATTTTCTCAACAATTCTTATATCTTCCGAAAATACTTATTTAAACATCAAATATTAAAATGTTACACCGTTAGTTGTTTAATTATAAATGTTTTAACACCGTATACTGGTATTTTAAGCTTGAAAATTTTGGATTTAACAATTATTTTACACTTACTTTACAAGTATTTTACAAGTTATGTTACACAAATGTATTGAAATATTATTCAAATTACTGAAAAATCTACTGTACAATTTTTGAAATTACACGAAATCTACTTCACACATTGGAAAGAGATTTGTTATACTGCATTTATTGTCTTTGGATATTTTTTCCGGTAATAAATGAAAAGGTTTGAGAAATACTACATTAACTTACACACTAAACTTGTATATAGTAAAAATCATAGAAGATGTGACATTTTGATTAGAGTTAAAATGTCTATATGTAAGAGGATTGACACAACCTATTGAGAAGTTTGAAATGTTATGTTACAAAAAGTTATGGAAATATGCAAAATAAAGACGCAACTTTTTGAGGCAAATTACCAGTGTTCAAATTAGTTAGAAATAGTTAAGAGAAATTGAACATATAATGTAATAATAAATGTGTCGACATTTTTGTTATAATACTGGAAATTAAAAGATCAAAAAACAACATGTGCGTCTCAGACGTTGGAGGTACCGAATAATATGATAATACCAAATTCAAGGAAATTATGTCAATTTTCAGCTAGAAATATATGCAATAAATGATTTTGACAAAAGTTGGTGTTTATGTGTAGAATCTCAGGGTGGAGAAATTGGAGAGTTCAAATAAGGTTAATCAAGAGTATATTTAAATGAAAAAATATAATACATGTCAAATTATAGAGAGAAAAAGAAAAATAACAAATAAAATATTTGATTAAAAAAGCGGTACCGGTAGGGATCGAACCTACGACCTTGTGGTTAACAGCCACACGCTCTAACCTGCTGAGCTACGGAACCTACTGTCCGATTTCGATTTAATAATTTATTTAAATAATATATAGAAAATTTAACAGAAATATAAGATTGTGGAGACTGAATAGTATTTAAATTGAAAAATATAAAAATGAAGTTAAAATGAATCTAGGGTTAATTTTATTAAATCTAAATGTTAGGCTGTTGTGTTATTTATCCACATCAGTCCAGCCGGTGCGATGCCTTCTTCTCTCTTTGGGTCTTACTACATGTATAATATTCATAATTTTAATTATTTACCTTTTTCATCCAGTGGTTCGTTTGAAAGGGCCTCATATACTTCAGGATCATACACTTCTTTGCTATAGTTTGAGCAGTACCCTTTGATGTCAAAAACTGCCATAATTTTCTATATTTATATATTAATTTTATGTGTATAATTTTTTACCTCTAAAAGGTATGGGTTCTTGAATTCAAGGGATTCCTCCAAGTTCTGAGTAGTAGTCACTCCCTGCTCAGTTATCTTCTTCAATCGTTCTATTTCTTCCTAATTATTAAATTATAAAAATTATTAAAATGTACCAAAAGTTTAGGAGGCATCTCCACATCTGTTACTTCCGGTACCTTATACCCATCTTCGGGCTCCTTACTCATTTTTATACCATCAAACTTTAAACATATTCTTTATAATAAATATACATAGTTATAAAATACACTATAATACATGTATACAATGATAAAAAAATTATTGTGGTTATATTTTATTTGATTCTCTGAAAAATAGTTATGGTGGTTAACCTACTTTTATTCTTATATTGGCGGACGGTTTGTTCTTCCTTGCCATTTTTTCTTCTAGTTTCTTTGCCTTCTCGACGCTAATCTCTGGCTCATCTCCGCTCTAATGAAATAAATTAGTAATGATTTATTTTAAAGATAAATAATTAACTACTGATTCGGTTCTGTATGCTCTGGCCATCTTATTATAAGCAAATTCAGATGCAGACCTCTCTTTAGTCACGGCTTCTCTTAGTTTTGGCGGTAGTGAAAAGTTCTTAGAGTAGTCAACTAGATTTACCACAGCTTTAATCAGATTTGGAAAGTAGCCTGGTTTTTTATTGAGGCTAAAGCAACACGAGAGAGTAGGGCTACAACATAGTTAATTAATTTTCATAATTTTAATTAGTGTGTAAAGTACCTTTTTACTAATTGTAAATCTCCCGGTATCACATCAGACAAATAAAAATACTCCAAATTGTTGTAAAATGGCTCAAACAGGTGCAAAACATGATTCGCAAACTGAACCATAGCCTTATCAGTTGAACTAACATATCCTCTAAAACAGTCAGGTAGTTCTTTACTTTCAAATAAGTGGGAGAACAGAAACTGAAAATTCATTTAATTTAATATATTATTTGAACTAAATATTTTTGTATAATTACATACCAAATGAGGGTATTGTGAAAGAAACAATTTATTTTTAAATTTTCTACAAACGGCAAATAACAATTGATCCTGACAAAAGTTAATGATTATTAAAGTTACCAGAGATTCAAATCTTACATCAAATGTAATAGTGTCCTTTTCTGTATGAAAGAATCTTATGACGTTTTCGTGCCAGAAACACTGTCTCTTTACAAACTAAAACCATATTTATAACACTTAACTTACTTCAAACTTAATCATTAGCCAGTTACAGCTGGTTCTCCCAGATGCATACATCTCAAATTCGTGCCATCCTTTCTCTATTAGAGGGCTTGGTTCACGCTCTATATATTCAAAATTATCTTGTAACACCGGTAAAGCCGTGTTACACCTAAAATACTGTCTAAACAAAAAACACATACAAATGTTCTGCCAATTTTTTGTTACGATTGTAGCCATAATAAGCATAAAGACCTAATAAAGCAACCACTACTAAGAAATATGCATAATTTCTTCTAAAATTTCTTGGAAACTCCTTGGAAAGTGGTTCTGAAAGCTTTGAGAATATTTTCATAAATCTCGATGGGCTTTGTCCACCTAGACTTTCTAAAAAAATTTTATATGTATTAATCATTCGGGTTATATATAATTTTTCTCACCTAGTGGATTAGTTACATCAGATGGCGGTTTTTTCAATTGAAAAAAACTTGAATGTTCTGAATCATCATCATTTGACTGACCAAAAAATCTATCTTTAAGCTCTATAATATCGAGTTAATTTGTTTGTTCTGAAATACCTGTAAATGAAGGAAGCGATAAAGAGTTTACATGGCCAACACTAAAAAGTGTAACCAAGAGGATTGAAATAATGAACGTTAATTTACAGTAACGTTTCATTTTATATAAACACCATTATAGATACATAAATAGATAAATTAAAAAATGAGTTTATAAATTCTAGCAATGTTTATGTGTAAAGTTCAAGAGCACCATAGATAGGGGAATAAAAATAAAAATAAAAAAAGAATGGTACTAAAATACATTAAAATGATTAAAAATATGATTTTTAAATTTATTTATAATCCATCTGGTCTATAATCCCACTGTGTATTATCCAGTGGGCACACACGTCTGGTTTGAAGCCATTTAGAGATACAATGTAGATGAAAAGAGTGACCACAAGCACCCCAACTAATAGTACATCCTGGTTGCTCTGTAATTTCTTGAGATTCTTTGTTTTGTTTGGCCTAAATTACATGCTTATGCACAACTATGTGTCGATACCTGGCATTCTAAACATTGATCCATAATATGATTCCTACATATAGCACAATTATCTACGGACATTTTCCATGACCACACCGCCACGGCCGACCATTTTTTTACAACAAACTTTGGTCTTTTTATTTTGATTCCCATCTACTGAGCATCTATTTATTCCACATTAAATTCGAGATTTGGTCCCCAAATGGTTAATTATAAATAAATTTAAAATAATTTCACTCCATTATTAAAATGTATAATCTATAAAATCTAATTTCATACCCCAGAGGAGAGTGAAATATCATACACATGAAATGTTTTTTATTTAAAACATTGTAGAATATAAATTATAAAAATGATTTCATATAAATTATAGGTGTAGTAAAAATGTACAATAAGGTGCTAAAGGTATGTAATTATGATACTTCTAAACCGCTGATGCCGGATAAGGCACTAATAAGAAGTTTAATTGCTCATAACTTCCGAGATAATCACCATTCCTCTGAAAACTCAACTAAATCTAAAAACAATCATGATAAAAACTCTACTATACGGCATGAATCTCCATCTCACGGAACTTTAAAGATAAGAAGCAAAGTAAGGACAATGGCTTTTAATTCTCATGGAACTAGGTTGTATATTGCAACTAGAGACTCAGTTTATCTGTTTAATGTCCAATCTATGGCTGTAGAACACACTCTACATCTAAAAACAACGACTTTAATCGCACATCCAAAACATCCAAATATTTTTGCTCTTCTAGTTCAGGTAATTTTTAAACTATATTATCTTTTTAGGGATCTTCCCACTCTAAGCCTTCTGTCAAAGTTTTTGATGCTAAATACACAGAAGCCCGGAGTTATAAGGTAGATTTGACTTTACTGTGTGTAATAACAAGTGCATTTAATGAGAACTGGTACACTGGATGCTGGTCCTTGGATGGGAAATATATGGCTCTCGTAGATCGAGACGATACTCTACAGGTGGTAGAGTTTGGAAATTCATTTAAGGATATACAATTGAAGGAAAACTCTTCAGTTAAGCTTGATTCTGAAGCCTATGGAATAATTTATACCAAGGATTACTTGGTCATACATAGAGTCGATGGGCATTTACAGATTTTTTCTCTTGATTTGACTGATTCATTTGTCGAAAGAGCTCACTCACACATAGTCACTGCCTCTGCATTTGATTCTAACCGAAACCTTCTAGCGACTGGTGGAAGCGATCACGTTGTAAACCTCTTTGATGTAGACTCACGAATGGTTTGTATAACTACATTTCCCAGGCTTGAAGGCCAGGTATCTAGCCTATCTTTCTCTTCTAACGGAACACTATTAGCTTGGGGAACAAAAGATTCGGCACCTTGTCCTATAGATGATTTAAGTGTAATTGATTCAACCTTGGAATCCAGTACCTCTTCCTCTAAAGAAACTGACGATAAACCTCCCCAATACTATCTCACAATCGCAGGCGTCGACCCCTCAGAAATATATTATCAACATAGCACACCCTCTCCAGTCGTACACGTTGCTTTTTCACCTAATAAACCACTTTTGGCGTATGCCTGTGATTACGACTCATTCCCAAGAGGGGGCAAGAGTTCCTCCCATGGGAATCTAGTTGGATTTTTACATTTGCCATTTTGAAATGTTTTTCTTAATTTTTTCATGGTATTTAATTTATTTTATATATTCGGATTCCCACACATCAAATCTTTTCTCAAGTATTTTATAGTCTAATGTGTAAACTCTTTAGGACTTAATTCAAACCCAGTTTCATTTCGTCCAAAGGAAATAACCTTGGAATCCTTATCACTGTATTTATTTATTTATAGTTAATATCATTTATAATCAGAAATGATGAGAAGATAATAACCAAATCAAAACCTATCGACATCAACTCGGAACTTTCAGCAGTTTCCAGAAAAACATACAAAAATTTACCGTATAATTTTAACTATAATTATTTAGAATATTATTAATTATTATTTAGGAAACCGGAAAGTGTTAAGCTTACACATGATGTGGCGTCTGAAATCGAACGCCTAAGAAACATTGACGTTTGTTCATTTTGTCTAATGAAATTTAGTTTGAAGCAATGACAAAACCTACAGTGGAACCGGAATTGAACTATAAAGACGGTACCTATTAAATATTAATGTGATGTGTAGGAATACATATCAAGAAACCACTTTCTGAACCTGATTTGGACTTAAAAAGGTGAGTATATCGATAAAAAATTAATAAATAAAACATTATAACGAGTTTGAAATAGGATTGATGATTATTTGATAATTTACAAGAACCCCTTGGTGTATATACCAACAATTCTAGTCTTTGCAGTATCTCTACCATCATTTTCATACTTGTAAGTTTGGAACTTGGGAATGATTTGTAGTCTGGTGTACGGAAGAGAGGTTTCAAGGTATTCAATACGAGGAATAACCTCTTTCGTTCTATACTTTTTAATATACAACACACTAAAAAGTGTGTACATAGTAGGAATAATAGTGGCAATTATCTTTTCATTTTTATCCTTAAGGTTTGTGAATACAATAACTTTATAAATTAGTATCGCATTAAAACCGCTAAAGTATTTTAATTTTGGACCACGGAGTATGTTTAAAATTTTATAAAGATCATTTAGGTGTACGAAAGGAACCTATTGGATGGGTATTTTTAAAATAAAAGATAAATTGTTGGTAGATTTTTGTAATTCTGTTCTCATGTGTAGTTTTCTCGAACTTGCTTTACAAGATTTTATTCGTTATCCTACAGTTAATTACAGGGAGTTTTACGGCTCCTAGATTACTAAGAGCTATACTACCAGTGTTCTATCTCCTTTTCCTTACCATCGTATCGGGGGTATGATGATTTATATTCAGATGTGTATATTCAATTTTCAGATTGTTCTGGGACTATTAATAGTTGTAGTACCAACTAAATACGCTCAAAACTCAGTGTTTGCATTATCCTGCTCATATATACTTATGTCCGGTAAGAACAACTTTGATGTTATAGTTTCATTGTTAGGTGTATCATACTTGAATGACTTCTTGGTGTATAATTTCACCTCAACTCTGAGGCCACTTCAATTTGATATGAGTTCGTCACCTTATATTTATATAAAATAATTAATTTATTTTTTTAGCTCAATTTTTCGATAGTAATGTAACACTTTCTACTTCACATTTCTTATTGGTTCTTGGGACACTGCTCATGGCAAGTGTCACAACCTTCCTTAATAGTAATAAATATTTAAAATAATTTTTTGTTGGAAATTTTATATTAAATATTAAATTCATGTTTGTGTTGTTTGTTTCTAGCCTTCCCCTTTATTTTTGTTAAATTTCACCATGCTTGGAATCGCCTTTAGAACTTTAGTGAGAAGATCTGAAGTTTCAGCTTCAAAATCGTTTGGAAGTCTTAATGACTGTTTTAAACTATTTGAAACAAACAATTCACTTCCGACCCAGGAATTATATGACGCTTTTAAGTATCTAGCTTCCGATAACACAGTTAGAAAAAACGCAATAAAAGATGAACGATTTCCTTCAATGCTCAACCAGTTAGATACTCGTTTGAGTACATTAAATTCATCATATTTGGGGAATTTTGCACTAAGATTGGTGCTCCTTTCCCAGTCGAATAATTATTTGGGAAATGACCGTAATGACATGAATGTTGAACAGACAAAAAAATTATTGGAGAAAATAGCAACAACAATGATTGATAAGGGAGGGCACGTAAAGGAAATCACTCAAGTAGCATATGCAGCAGCTAGTTTGGGAGTGACAAATCATCCGATTTTTGATTATGAGAAACAACAGCTTACACTGAACATCGATTTGGCAACTCCAGATTCACTTAACTTATCACTACAGACAGCATACAAGAGAGGAACAAGAGATAGAGTTTATCTGGCGTTGTTGTGTGAAAAACTCTCTGAACTCACTGATAGATTCACGGCAAACGATGTAGTTATGACACTAAGATCCCTCTCAAAAACGGGGTAACTAAATTAATTAAACAGTTTATGTTTAGGTTATTGAAGGGGTTTCTATTACGTAGACTTTTTACTCTGATGATGGATAATCTTGACCAGTTTACAGAGACTCAACTTATCCAGTGCTCATACAGGCTCGCAACACTCAAGTTCTTTACTTCCAATAACTTTAAGACTGTTTTCAACGTTCTTAAACCGAAACTTGAAGAACTGCCATTTCACCTAAAAGTGGAGGTAAATTAAAAGCAATTTTATTCTGTTTAGTTACTTGCTGCAAGTTGTTTGAGTAATGTTGAGACTGATAACGAGGATATGCTTAACTTGCTGGATTCTATAAAAATGGACCACGATTACGATTTATTAAACTTGGCAGATTATATATATGCATCGGCTTATTACAAAAGATACGGTAACAGTTGGTTAATGATAATTATCTTTAGGAGATCAACTAGAAAAGGCAGTGTCAAACATGACTAGCAAAACACCATTTATAGCCAGGTAAACTATAAATCAATAAATCCGAAATCAGGAAATATGCTTTACTTGCAAAAGAAGCCCTTGACACAATTTCACTAGAGTCCAAATTGAAGATAAACCTACCAGATGTCTGGAAGGAGGCGCTGGACAACTTTGGTAATTTCTTGTAAATATAAAAATGTGTAGAAAAAACAGAATTAGAGAGGATGGAAAACCAACCAATTTATCAAGAATCCAAAAAAATTCTAGAATCGACTGGGAAATTCAAATTCTTACAGAAAGTCGGACCTTATCTGGTATCATTTGTTGACGACGAGAGAAAATTATGTATCGATGTGGAATACGGGAATCTGATAAGCAATTTATCATTAAAATTAAGGTTAGATTTAATTTTTATGAATTATATCAATTTTCAATTTAGGAACCTTAATGCACTTGGATATAAGGCAGCTTTAGTCAGATATTGGGAATGGAGAAGATTAAAAACAGAAGTAAATTTTCATATGTTTTTATAAATTATTTTTAGACTGCTCAGGCAAATTATATATCTAAATTGCTTCAGAGCTTTTCAGAATAAGCTGAAATATTCACTAACGCTTTAAATTTTGAAATTAACCATGATTTCTGAATCATTGACCAGAGATAGAGTACGTATAATATAATAATTTAATATATGTTATATGTTAGAAGAATGAGCTAAAGTACGCTTTCAGATTGTATGATAAGGATTGTGATGGGAAGCTCTCGTTCAATACCTTTAAAACTCTTCTTAAATCCATAGGAATCCACCTTACTAAGGGCGAATTAGAGTTTCTAGAATATGGTAAGATTTATATAAAAATGTGTAAGTAAACTAATGTCAAACAGAGGAAAGTGTCAGGGGAGGGTTCACTCTTGACAATTTATATGCCCTCGGGGAATCTTTTTACACAAATTCTGTTATAAAGGAAAAGGTTGTGGAATCTTTAAAAGAACATTTCAATAATTCCACACATTTGGACAAATATGAGCTTAAAAAAATTCTAATTAAACTAGGTACTATGGATCAAATTAACCAGGTTTTAGGGAAACAAATGAGAGCAAGTGAGCGGGAAATCGAATCTTTTTTTAAATTTTACATAAATGATCAAGTATCAAAAGATCTAACAATTGAAAGATTCGTTGATGAGTAAGTTTAAATAATCTGAATTAATGGATAGGGCACTAATGGAATCTTAACCAATGAATAATTCAAAAAATGAACGATAATTGAAAATTTTGTAAAACTAACTGGTTTAGTATAGATAATATGATTCTGTGAATATATGAGATGATGTACTGAGTGCATATGTATGTGTAGTTAATGTGTTAGAAGGTTTGTATTTCGGGTTGTATCATGCGTTATCTGAGTGCAGGTATTGTTAGAGTATTGAATTGATGAGCATTTATGTTTGGATAAGGTTGATGTGTCAGATTGAGTCGATTTGAGCCCTATGAAAAGTAGGGTTTCCCATGTCAATTATGATTTGTGTGCTTTAGTCACAATTTTTAAGAGTTTTGTTTCAGATTATTAAAACTTAATAAATCTCGTGACCCATTAAGTAATAAGACTAAACAAAAATGTCAGGACGTGGAAAGGGTGGAAAAGGTTTAGGAAAGGGTGGAGCTAAGCGCCATCGTAAGGTGTTGCGTGACAACATTCAAGGTGTTACTAAACCAGCCATAAGGAGGTTGGCACGTAGGGGTGGTGTAAAGCGTATATCAGGTTTGATATATGAGGAGGTCAGAGGCGTTTTGAAGGTTTTCCTTGAGAACGTTGTTAAAGATTCCGTTACCTACACTGAGCACGCCCGTAGGAAGACAGTCACTGCCATGGACGTTGTCTATTCACTTAAGAGACAAGGAAGAACCCTTTACGGTTTCGGTGGTTAAACTTTTTAACCTCTTGTCACTATTGTAATCCCAATTTAATATTCGCCCGGATTAATTTCCAACCCAGGCTTCACTTGAAGCCACAATCATACACTAATTTTTTAATATCATTCATATACTACTTTATTCATCTTTTCACACCATCTTCATTCTTTCTTTTTATTATGAATATTTAATGAATTTTATTTATTTCAATATATTTGAAATAATTTTGTTTTTTTGTATTATTTTTAATTTTTTATTTTGTTTTAACTGTGTAGAATCATACAAGTTTCATAATGCTAATCATAACTATTTGAATGTACGTTTTAATTATTATCTACCACTTGATTAACATTTATTCTATAGAATATTTGTTTAAATTTTAACACATTTTTAAAAGCATCCGATACTCGGAGGAATCCGTTGAATCATCGCAACACATTTTCTAATAATTTTAAATTGTACAATATAAATTTCGAAAATGAAAATATTTTAAATAAGGAAGACCAAAATCAAGTCCAGAGGACTGATTTAAAAGGGAAAAGGTTGACAATAGTTTGTAACTGGAAATGTTATTTGAACACGAAATTGTCAAATGAGATGATAAATTTGTACGGAAGTCTCAAATTTCCAGAGAATATAGAGGTAAAGCACTTTATTTTAAAAGTTTATAGGTTATAACTTCACCTTCTTCTATCCATTTGGCCTCAATGGTTTCACAGTATAAGGAATTTGGAAGCAGGTGTAAACCGTGTAGTCAAAACGTTAGTCATTACCCTAACAGTTTTGGGCCATACACCGGAGAGATAACTGCCGGAATGTTAAAGGTTAGGTTCCTGTTTGAAAATTTTTTTAGGATTTGGGTGTAAACTGGACAATTGTGGGTCACAGCGAGTGTGAAATACCCGGGAACTCAAGCGTATTATAATAACTAAATAAAGCTTTTTAGGATAAAAATAATGAAGCCATAAATAGGAAGGTTATAAATTCGTTGAATTCAGGGCTAAATGTTATTTTGTGTATTGGTTTGTTTGAAATAAAGTTACACACCTGTAGGGGAACCCAAAGGGTTCAATTCCGATTTGTCAAGTTATCTCTCTAAACAATTGGAGGTAAAAGGTAGATTTTGTAATGGAGTTTAGGAATTTTTAAAAGATGTAAATTTAAGAGGAGAGCAAAGATTAGTAGTGGCATATGAGCCATACTATTCAATAGGTACAGATAAACCGGCGGATCCGGAATTAGTGAACAAAGTGATAGAAGATTTAAAAGCAACTCTAGGAGATAAAATCAGAGGAGTTAAATTTATCTATGGAGGCTCAGTCAATGAAGAAAATGCACATAAGTATATCACAAAGGGGAACATTGATGGAATCATGGTTGGAAGGGTTGCACATAATGAAAAGTTCGTGGAAATAATTGAAAATTTTGTAAAACTAACTGGTTTAGTATAGATAATATGATTCTGTGAATATATGAGATGATGTACTGAGTGCATATGTATGTGTAGTTAATGTGTTAGAAGGTTTGTATTTCGGGTTGTATCATGCGTTATCTGAGTGCAGGTATTGTTAGAGTATTGAATTGATGAGCATTTATGTTTGGATAAGGTTGATGTGTCAGATTGAGTCGATTTGAGCCCTATGAAAAGTAGGGTTTCCCATGTCAATTATGATTTGTGTGCTTTAGTCACAATTTTTAAGAGTTTTGTTTCAGATTATTAAAACTTAATAAATCTCGTGACCCATTAAGTAATAAGACTAAACAAAAATGTCAGGACGTGGAAAGGGTGGAAAAGGTTTAGGAAAGGGTGGAGCTAAGCGCCATCGTAAGGTGTTGCGTGACAACATTCAAGGTGTTACTAAACCAGCCATAAGGAGGTTGGCACGTAGGGGTGGTGTAAAGCGTATATCAGGTTTGATATATGAGGAGGTCAGAGGCGTTTTGAAGGTTTTCCTTGAGAACGTTGTTAAAGATTCCGTTACCTACACTGAGCACGCCCGTAGGAAGACAGTCACTGCCATGGACGTTGTCTATTCACTTAAGAGACAAGGAAGAACCCTTTACGGTTTCGGTGGTTAAACTTTTTAACCTCTTGTCACTATTGTAATCCCAATTTAATATTCGCCCGGATTAATTTCCAACCCAGGCTTCACTTGAAGCCATAATCATACTCTAATTTTTTAATATCATTTATATCTTATTTCTATAAATTATACTATAAATGTTGTTACATATTTTATATTATTTACCCTATATACTTTATTTCATATAATGTGTAAATATGTTTTTAATAAGATTGAACGTCTATGTGTTGCCTTCTCTTTTGATTTTTCCTATATACACCGTCGATCGACTCAGCATTCGTGGTAAGGCTCTGCAAAAATGCTTGATTTGTCCTTGAAACAGTCTTCTCATTGGGGGAAGGAATATGGTCCCTTTCACGTTTAAAAACCTCGACATCTCCTTGATTTTTGTCATCAAACTCACTCACTTCAACAGCAAAGTCAGTACTAATACAATCCTGGCGATTAACACCCCCGTTGTTCCTGTAGTCAGGATTTGCTGGATTCCAGAAACTCGGGCCTCCAGATCCAGATCCACCGTTGTTAGCGTAGCCGTTTCCATCATTGCCGCTACCGCCGTTTGGACTCTTGGAGAACTTGCGATTGTTATTGTTGGAACTGTCGTTGCTGTTGTTTCTAAGCTTTAGAGAACTGTCAAAAACAGTAGGAAGACCGGCTAACCAAGGATGAGCAAGAGCATCTGAAGCAGAAGATATCCTTTTCTTCTTATCAAAGCTTAGTAAACGCTTGCAAAGGTCACGTGCTAGAGGAAACTCACCCAAGGGAGGAGTGTTAAAGTCTATACCGTTGGCCTCAGCGGCTGCTAAAACTGCGTGGCTGGCCTTAGCATCGTACATCTTATCCATTGATATGGGAGGAATACCAGTCATTAAAATGTACAAAACAATCCCAATAGACCACATGTCAGAAGCAGTGGAATACTCACCACCCCTTAGAATTTCAGGGGCTAAATAACCATAGGTTCCAACCAACCTTCGCTTGCCATTAACCACCTCAGTCTTATCAGCAGTAGGACAGTCTGTCATTTTGCAGGTATCAAAGTCAATTAAGGCCAACTCATACCTCTCAGCAATGGGTAAAACTGACCTCGTAGGGTTCCTAAACATAATGTTCTCAGGCTTGATATCCCTGTGAAGCAAGTTCCTCGAGTGTAAAGCCTCAGCAGCAAGCAGAATTTGCCTGAAAATATATTTACAAATGTCCTCAGGTATAGCCTTCTCCCTAAGCAAGTACTCAAATAGCTCACCTCCAATGAATTTCTCAGTTACAATATAGAAACTGGTTTCAGACTCCCAAATCTGGTCAATCCTCATTAAATTGGGCATTGGAGGCATATTTAACAACTTTTCGCACAGAGCGCGCCAATTGTTAAGACTATCAACTCCAGGGGGGATTCGCGATTTAGAAATGATTTTAAGAATCTTAGGCTCTCCAGTCTTGCGATCAATTATATCACGAAGCATTGGTCGTGAAGACGACTTTTTATTGGAATCTGCACAAATGCGGAGCTCTGCTCCGATGTAGTAATAGGTTGACAGCTTACTCCCTGCCGATAACTTCCTTATTCTTTTATGTTCCGGGGTTCGGAGAGCGTCAATTGACAGCTTCTCCAAATTTCTAGAGTCAACTTCATGGTTTACCACTTTTGGCGACACATTCTCAACCTGGTCTGATTTTGGCCCTTCATTGTATTTGATATCCCTAAAATGTGCCTTCGTCACATCCAATATCGCTCCTTGTTGCATTATATTACAAATTTAAAATGTTCTAAACAAATGTTATTTACACATTTGAACTTACTTGGAACAATTCAACGAATTATGGTACAGCGATGTTGTAAAAGAACAATACTTTACTCGTATTTAAATATTTATGAATTAACTGCATCGATAAATTTAAAATTTTAAGTTTATACACAAAGGGTGTAACACAATCATTTCAAATGATTCTACAATTTTTCGTTAAGAATATCTCTACTAAAATATTTAGTAAAAGAATCTCATGAATAAATAACAGAATCCATTTTAATCCATATAATGGTTAATAAAATAATAACCTCAAATTTTCGACATGCTTCGCATCCATCTTTTAGGCATGCGATGTTTTATGATTTGTACTCAAGTTTCAATATTGCAGGACGGTGCAAACAATTGGCAAATATTTGTATATACTCAGATCAAATACATTTTATATTTGGCATTACTATTCCAATTTTAGTGTTTTATAACATATGTTTACATAATGGCCTTAATTACAGTGTATGATATACTATTCACCAGTTTCCGGATTTATGGGTATTTTAAAACGTGTTAATATAGTTATTTTCAGCCTTCCACGAAACGAAATCATTTAAAATGTCATTTATAAGCCAGATCACATATTATTCTTTAAGTAATTTTTAGATCCAAGCCTTACAATCCATATCTTAAGTGTGGTCTATTATCTACATCCATCATTAAATAATTCCCAGATATTTTAAATTTAAATTCCTCAACTTCATACAAATTTAATTCCTCATTTTAAATAAAATGTGTAAGATAGAATCACAGTTCCATTTATATTACTATTATACATGTGGTATTCTTGAATATAACATAATTTACTTGATAAAACATGTTAAAGAATAATACTACTAATTTGCATTTTTATAAAAAATATCTTTCCACTAGAATATACATTAAAAGGATAATAATAGGAATTTAAAAATCAATATATAAATAAGTTCATTTACACATTATACTTTAAAATTAAAATTATGAAATAACAAGAGTCGAACTAAGATGCGAACTCAGAATCAAATATCAAATCAAATGGGTCACCAGTCCAGGAACGTTTCAATAGATTTGCAAAATCCTCGTAAGGAATATATGTTCCCTTATCTGAGGCTTCAGATATCATTAAGCTAAGCTCATTTTCTGAAATATCGGCTCCTGACAAGAATTTGACAGAATATAAAAAGTACCTATATCATTAACTGCAGATTTTAGGCTCTCTAATGTGATTTTTCCTGAATTATTTATAGAATATTTGGAGGGTACCTGTTCCATCCTGGAGCTGATTAAATATTTTCTCTATCTCTTTAGAGTTGTATCGGGTGTGTATTCTAGATACTATAAGGGTTTTAAAATCAGTTGGAGTTAGTGTATCATTTTCATCCTTTCCAACCTCTTTAAACAACTCCTTTATCTAAAATCAATATAGCTCAAGTGAACTAACATTTTCTGAGGATGGATTAAGTCTAAGAGCCTTAAAAGCTGCTTGACACTCAAAAAAGTCAATTTTATTGTCATTGTTTTTGTCAAATAATGAAAAAGCTTCTTCAACCTCAGCTTCAAGGGCTCTATTCATGATATTTTTGCGCAGTTTATTCACATCTCCGGGGGTAAACTCTTGATCAGAATCTGCAAATTCAGGATCATTCACGTAATCAACCAGTGTACTGGCCGTTGATGAAATTTCATTGCTTAGAGATTGTAATTCGTATTCCATTTTTAAAGCTCATGTAATGAAAATGTAATGAAAAAGTGAAAATGTGGTTAAAATGTGTCAAATAGAATTCTATTACAAAATTTAACAAATGTATATTAAAATTAGTAAAAATAAAGAAACAGTAAAATAAGTTTACTAACACATTATGGTGTTGAAAAGAAAATAAAAAGACAATAAATTAAAATCATATAAAAGTAGTGATTATGAAAACAAGATAAAAATTAAAAAATGGCAAATATAATTTTAAGAAAATATCTTTAAAAAATAAAACAACAAAATATTAAAAGAATCAAAGATTTGGGTGTATAACAATTCAAAACCTATAATTCCGGTAGAAGACTAAGAAATAAAGAAAATATAATGATTGTGTATAAATATAAAGGACGATAATTGGAGAAGTGTGTGACAATGTTTAATAAAGCTGTTGTGGTTAAGAAACACAAATGTTAAAATAGGAAATTTCGAGTATAATATTACTTCATAATTGATATAAAACAATTATTAAAAAATATAAGAATATAAGAAGTGATTTTCCTGTATTATTTAGAGTTGATTTATTTTATACCTCATACCCCCATTTAAGGGGTCATGGCGAAGGTTATATTGTATCATTAATTGATAATTGACACATTTATCACTTAATTAAATTAATTATATGTTATTTATTATTTCAAACTACACTTTTTAGGATTCCCCTTTGTTGTAGATTGTCTTGATAAAATATGGTACGGTTTTATTTTTGGATTCTTCTATACACAACTAACCCTTATTTCTGTTATTCCATCATATTATTTATTCCTAAATATTTTTTAAATATATTTCTTTTAGGGTCGTGGTCCCAAGAAACATATGAAGCGTATTAACGCTCCATCCCACTGGATGTTGGACAAGCTTACAGGAAGGTATGCCCCGAAGGCTTCCCCTGGCCCACATAAATCGCGAGAATGTTTACCTCTTCTAGTTTTACTTAGAAATCGTCTGAAATATGCACTTACCTATGATGAAGTAAAATTAATAGTAAAGCAGAGGCTGGTAAAAGTTGACGGGAAGGTCAGAACTGATATCACATACCCAACCGGATTTATGGATGTTGTCTCCCTTGATAAGACGAATGAGAAGTTTAGAATGCTTTATGACACTAAGGGTCGCTTCTGTCCTCACAAAATCACTGATGAGGAGGCCACTTACAAACTTTGTAGAGTAAAGAAGACATTTCTAGGCCCAAAGGAGGTTAACTTGGCTGTAACTCACGACGGAAGGACTTTTAGGTGCGTCCACCCTGAGGTAAAGGCTGGAGACTCCTTGAGAGTGGAGGTTTCCACTGGAAAAGTTTTGGAATTTCTTAAATTTGAGCCTGGAAACTTGGTTATGATAACTGGTGGTCACAATGTAGGCAGAGTTGGCACTGTTGTTAGTAAGGAGAAACACCCAGGAAGCTTTGACCTCGTCCACGTCAAGGACTCCCAGGACAGTACCTTCTCAACAAGAAGCTCAAATGTGTTTGTAATTGGTGTTGGAACTAAGAGCTATGTCTCACTTCCTTCTGAGAGGGGTTTGAGAAAAACCATAATTGAACAGAGGAACGAGAGACTTGCAAAGTCTTTACGCCGCTAATTTACTATACTATATACATATTCTATATAAATCATGGTTTTATTATAACATTATAGCTCTACATGTACAGTCCCTGGAGTTTCCATGGGTAGTTCAAAGGTTAACCCGTAATCGGCAGGATGTTCAAGAACCTCCTGGAAATCAGTAACTGAAGATCTAGAAAGCTCATCCGAGTGTTTTTTCCATAATTCGCGAGTTAAATCTAAAGAAATATAAAATAAATAAATCTTACTGGAAGAGCCGACAATTGAAGTAACATCGTCATACATAGTGAAGCTATCAAACTCTTCCTCCTCCTTATAAACATCTTCAAGTTCATTTCTAGTCAAATAACCATCTCCGTTCTTGTCAAATTGCTTAAAGTCGTTTGAAGATTGAACTTCATCCTCACCGTCCTCTAATTCCAAAGTTAAAAACTTTCACTTACCGTGTCGATATTTTTTGTACTCTTCATAGGAAATCTTACCATCATTATCAGAATCGTGGGCCTATAAATGATATATGTATAAATTTAATGAATTTGTATACAAACCTTAATAACGTCATCAACTTCCAATTTTAAAAGCTCAGGACTCCTGGAAGGGTTAATAAGATCACCAAGTTCAGCAAGGTCAAGAAGTCCGTCCTTGTTCTTATCGGCAACCTTGAATCTCCTTACTAAATGTTCTTTGTTATTTAAAGCATCCTCTTCTCCAACCTCGCTTGAAAAAGCCGCCAATAACTCATCTAAACTCACGTTTCCGTCCTTGTCCCTATCTATAGTTTCCATTTCATTGGCCAACTGCCTGTCCGATATGACTTTACTCAACTTTGAACTGAATGCGTCCAATTCAGACTTACTCAGAACTCCATCAGAATTCAAATCAATTTTATCAAACAACTGTAACATATGGTGTGTATAATCGACATTGTTTTTGTCGTTTTCATCCAAAACATCGGATTTTAAATCATTTTCAAAGGTGACAGAGCACCAACATTTTAAAAAAATATATATAGAAATAACAGAAATTAATTTTACCTCCATTTAAATAAAATTATAAGTTAGCAAACAAGTTCTTGATAAACACCACCCACACATAAAGTTACTGGAATTCAACACTAAAAATAATATATAAGACGTCAAAGACTTTAAAAATAATTGAAAGCTCTGGATTCTATAAGTAATTTGTTAAATGTAATAGGAAGATATAATTTAGATAAATCATGTGTAAATTTTAATATACAAAATATTATATATAATATTAAATATTGATATATTCTTTAAGATATACTACATTTGTATTAATTTAATAATATATTTTACATGTTTCCGGCAGTTTTGTTAATTTAAGATGATTTAAAAGAATTCCAAATGGATGGGGTCATACATTTGAATTATTTGATGATTCTATAGAAGTATTCTATTATATTTTACCGATTTAAATATCTTTAAACCTTTCCTTTGAAAATTAGTATACTGATCTCCGCAACCCATCCTCATGTAATTATTCATTATTAAGGTATCTCTGAACACTAACATTGATATCTCTAAATAAACTTCGATCTGCTCTTGTAAATGTTTCAATTATCCAAAATATAATTGGATTTCTGATTTCCCGTGTAGGAACGAAATCGGGAGGTGTTAAACCATACCTAATTCGGGCTTCATTGTAACCAATTCCCACTTTTCTTAACCATAAACGCCAAAGCTCAAGTAAAAGTGTATGGAGTGACATTAACCCACTACTTTGTCTATTGTTAACTACGTAATTTGTTAGAGCTATATAACTAAATGATTCCATTAAGCTATTGCAAATCACCAATAAAACAGTCATTATCATAACTAAAAATATTTTTCCAACTATCATTCTAAAGATAAAGAATTGTGTGTGAATTGCTAGTAATGATAACAAAAATGCTATAGCTTGAGGAATAATTAATATCCAAAATAGTTCGAATTGCCATGTCCAATTACTAAAATTTCTAACAAAATACCCAGTAAGAAATACGGTTAATGAACCACAAATTCTAAATGGAGCGACAATCAAATTTACGACTATAGCCCTTTCAGGATCTAGTAATGCATAAGGAATCACATGTGGATACAGAAATTCAAATAAAAACAACGTACATAAAGTCATCATGACTGTTGAAAACATTTTCAACACAAAACCAAAATATCCTTGTTGAATCTCTCCAAAATCTAACAATGCCAACCGAGTTATTTTATTAGTTTTTTGTATTTTATTAATTTTATCTTGTGGAATTTTAGTCATTAATTCTTCTAATGATGCATTAAGATTGTTTATTTCAGTTAAAATTTCGTCAGTTGTTTTCTTTATTTTATCGCTTCTTTCCTTTATTTCAGTTTCCGAGGTTTTTGGTTTGCTAATTAAGAGATCCATGAGTTCATCTACCAACAAAATGAATTGAACCTTAACTTCATCAAGGTTCAGATTTTGAAGAATTTTTTCTTTTTTCATAATTACAACTACCTCCTCAATGGTATTAAAGAGACTTTCTAGTTCTTTAAATTCCGCGTAAACCCTATTTATGTCTTTTTGAACTCTTTCCATTACTTCATCAAGTGTATGAGGGACTTTTATTTTATCCAGTTTTTCTCTATTATTATTAAAGTCTTGGTTTGCTTCCTCGATAAATGTTTTCATTTTTTTTCTTTTTTCTCCATCATCTATAGTAATTTTCAAAAGTTTTTCTTCAAATTTATCTATCGAACTTAATTTCTTTATTGTTCGTTTAGCTTCTGTTTTAAAGGCCTTATTAGTTGATTTATTTTTTTCTAATTCCATCAGTTCATTCAACACCCCTTCTAGTTTTTTGAGTAATAATTTTAGTTTTTTTTCTTCTTTTTTTAATGATAAGAATGATTCAAC